>APFE030259355.1:0-32566 GCA_000404065.3 Pinus taeda
GTCCCCCGTGTCCTGTTTCCAGGTCGCTGCGTTTCGTATTGAATACTCGTATTTACGTGTCTCGTGTCCTCGTGTCCTCGTGTCATGTGACTTAGGTCATGAAAGGATTCATGACAGTAGTAAAGAAGATTTATTAACCAGATCTAGAGATAGCATCCCATGTGAACTCAATTGGCACACTTAAGGCTTATGCGATAGGTGTTGTTAAAAATATCCAATAGACTGGTGGCAAATTCATGCATACATGCCCAAGAGCTAACCCATTTGATATATGGGTACATTTGTTGAGAAATCAAGTGTAGTGCAGTTTAATGCTTGATTCTTCTTCTTGATAATTACTTGTGAATATTAGATGTTTTCTTCATCAAGCAATTATACAAATGTTCAAATCATAAAGATCACAATGAGACAAAGGACACCAAATATTAGGCTGCTAGCCAGGGCAAAACCCAACAATTCTTCTCTTATAGAATTAGATCAAAATGAGAAATATCCAAGACCAAGACTAAACTGCCACCAAGATACCAAGTCCAATCCTTCTCCATGTCACCTCCAAGAGTCAAAGTCAACGCTGGTAAAATCTGCTCCAATCTGGTCAAACACCAATAATTTCAGTCCTGTAATTACTTTAGAAGGTTAGGCCTCTTCCACAGAAAGTCAATCCACACGTGCGAGCTGTAGTAGGTCAAAAATTTTGGTCAACAATGGAATATTCTTTTATGCTTTGACTTCTCTTCTCTCTCTCTTGACTTGGCCTTTTCTTCCTTCCTTGCTAGGTTCAGATGTACTTCACTAATTGTTAACGAATGATATGTCAAGTAAGTGGAACTTGTCCTTTATATATAGCTGTCCAGGAGGGTCGAATAGGTGTCTTTTGGAGGACTGGGCCAACTTTGTTATCTTGTCGACTAATGACTCAACATAAAATTCAAATTCCTTTTTCTTACAAATGTCCAAATGGGGCATGACTCAAATACATATTCTTTTGACTCATAATAAATTCTTTTCGACTCTCTAAGCATGAAGAACATGCTTTGACAAAAAATATAATAAATGTAGTAAATTCAATAAATGATAAATTTATATTATGAAGACCAAACCTAGTTAGAACTTCAAAAACATTCACTCGTACCTAGTTTCTCAACATGTGGGAGGTATTAGAGTATTTATAGTTTTACTCACTTAGTGTAGAGAAACGAATTAGGATATGAAATGGATGAAGACTTGTTTTATATTCATAGTACGCCTCATTTTCTGACTTGTAAAGACTAAAGGGTATAGTGAACTTTGTTCTAAGAAATATGATCAATTCACGAATAATGTTGTGTATGTGGACAATGAGATTCAGGTAGATGGTTTTATGGAGTTCCTTATAGTTACAAACCTAGTAGTTGAGTTCCCAGATTGCTTGGGTCTTAAAATAAAGTGGAAGAAATATCTTTTTAGATGCACAATTGACTTGTCAAATCAGTTGCCAATGGTTGCATACAGGTGCACCGTGCAACTATTTCCCATCTAACAAGAATTGCTTCCTTGTTAAACCCAATAACGATTACTTGACAACCAATTATTTGCTAGTGTTTGGTGGGTGTGCTGTCAGTGACAACAGGTGCTATTTTGGCGACCAAGAAGTGATACTGAGATGTCGAGCAGTCACTTTGAGATTACCATTGACTCCCTTGGGACAATTGACAACATTATTTTGTACTCACTGAGTAGTCACTTGCGCCTTTGCGCCTTGTTGTCTTGTTGTATGTGTTCCAGTGTTTTAAAAAACGGCCGGCTCGGAACCGACTCGGCTGAGTTGGTCCGAGCCAACCTTGGATTTTGTGACCCGACCATTGAACTGGTTTGGCCGGCCGGGTCCTTATCAACCTGGCCGGGTTACGTACAGTGGTCAATGAACCCAAAAAAAGCCGGGTTATGTATAGTGGTCACTGAACCCAAAAAAAGGCTTTTTTTTTTTTAGTTTTTTTGATTTTTGGGGACTCCCTGGGCTTCCCTGTCTGACTCATGGGTTTTCCTATCTGACTTTGATCCCTAGTATTGATATGCTATTCATGGTAATGTTTAACATTCTCCTTAATCTTCATTTTCATCATTTTACTTAAATTTTTAACATTTGCATGAAATGACTCAGGATGTTTGAGAGTGGTTCCGGCCTCATTGGATTTCATATGGAGAAAGTAGAATTTGGATTTCATTCAAAATCTAGCAGACTTATCAGTTTTTCAGGATTTCAGGATTGGGGGATTGCAATGTTTTCATTGAATTTTGTCATGTATTAGGGTATGGAACTCGTATTTAATCAAGCGCACCAATCCCTCTATGTACCTTGATGTTAGTGACATTGGTTGTTGAACTCCTTCGGGATTCGCTCCCAAACCGGGAGCTTCTGAAAATGTCGCTCCCGCTCCCGTTTTCACTCTCACTCCCCGCTTTCGCTCCCGCTCCCAAGTAACACTGAGCTAGATGATGTTGGCAACTCTAGCAGTAGCCAGTAGTACTGGTCACAGACTTTTGTTGTAGAGGCCATTTCTAGCCTCCTTGGTTATGTGTTGTTGTTTTGATCTCTATATCATCATCGTGTATGTCTTGGATAGTGCACTGGGTGCCATTTTGATATAATGGATATATTCATGAGCCTACTTTGATCATATGTTGTCTTCTATCTATATTCTAATGAAAATCTTTAAAATTATGTGTTTTTATAAAAAATAAATATTTAATGTATTTTTTACAACAACTGAGTCATTGAAATTGAGCCGGCCAAGTCGATACCGAGTCGGAGTCGGAGTCGGAGTGGACCCTTGGCCGAGTCGGAGTCGGAGTGGACCCTTGGCCGAGTCGGAGCTTTAAAACATTGATGTGTTCTCATGGCATATGAATGTATGAACTTGCATACAGTAGTTTTATCTGTGGTTGATTTGTTTGAATGATGTAATTGAAAATGGTAACTAAATATTTATCTTATCTTTTAAGGACTTGATCTGGTCTGCAGTTTATCACTTAGCTATAAGTGCCTGAACTGTCTTCATAGCTGTACACATAATTCTTGCTGTTAGTGTCGATGACTTTCTACATATATGGTGCAATATTACTTTATTCTCTATCTTAGCAAGCAAAATAGCAGTGATGTTAAGAGTTATGGGTAATATTCTAAGAAAATGGGCTATGTAATGATTCTTGCAGGGCTTCCTTCGCATCAGATTATTGGAATGCCTTCACTTTCTCCAACAATGTCAGAGGTGGATTTTGATGCCACATCTGGCAATCCTTTGCTGACAGTAGACTTTGTTGTTGTTTGCAATTTATTATAGATCACAAAGATGTTTATGCATCTTTCAATAGTTACCAAATTCCTACCTTTTTCCTTTCTACATTCTCCAATTATGAATTGAACATTTGAAATTTCTGATCATTGGCATTTAGGATATTGATTAATTGCATTTTGCAGGGTAATGTTGCAAAGTGGAAAAAGAAAGAGGGTGATAAAGTTTCAGCTGGGGATGTACTTTGTGAAATTGAGACTGTAGGCATTCTTTACTAAATTTTTTATGTTTTTTCTTCTTTTAAAGAAATGCTAAAGGTCAAGTAAATTCTCTTCCTTGTTTATTTTGTAATGTTTCCGAAGGATGCTGACTGCTAAGAAGTGATTTTAGGATAAAGCAGTTGTTGACATGGAAAGTATGGAGGATGGCTATTTGGCAAAAATTATCCATGGTGACGGAGCAAAGGAAATTAAAATTGGGGAGGTATACTTATGATCATTATGTATTCTTCTTCTCAATATACAATTTCCTTGCAATTGTCATATTTAATTCTTTTCTTGGCTTTAGAGTTGGCAAAGAAGTTCTAGTTGTTACATCAATATGTGAATTTGCTGGTCTAGTCATCTGAATATTCAGTTTGTATCTGATGAACTAGTAGAGTTTATTCAAAGTCTGGAAGGTTATATTGTAGTGTTTTTGAATCAGGTTATCGCAATTATGGTGGAAGATGAGGATGACATTGCAAAGTTCAAGGATTACACACCCTCAGGGCAGGGTGCTGCTAATGATAAAGCCTCTTCAAAGGAAACTACTCCTCCACCACCTCCACCGAAAGAAGACACTCCAAGCCCTGTCGCAACTCCTAAAACAGAGAAGAGTGCTGCATCTCCTCAATCAGAAGATCGCATTTTTGCTAGCCCTATTGCAAGAAAGATGGCAGAAGATCATAAGGTCAGTTTCTTACTTGTCCTAGCAATTCTGCTAGTGATTGCACTACTCTCATAGATAAGCGCTTGAAATTTCAATATTAGCTTTATCATTTTATGGCCCTCTGAAGTATTTTGTTTGCTTCGTGGTGGACCCACACTGTTTGTTCCCTCTTTCCAGGTTCCAATTTCAAGCATAAAAGGTACTGGCCCCAATGGACGCATTGTGAAGGCTGATATAGAGGATTATTTAGGTGAGTATTCAAATTTTTGTTATTATTATTATTTCTATTAATATTTAAGTTTTTTAATATGTTGCTCCCTGCTAAGGACAGGCACTTGACAATAGCTATCACAGCATTCAGTTAAATTGATATCATTTCTCTGTTTTTATAATTTTCTATTCAGTCTAATAACTCTCATCAGCATATTCATTTGATCTTTTCTTTTTTACACTGTTATTAGCAAAAAGCAAAATATGGTAGTTGTAATATACAACAATTTACAATCATTTCCTATCATTGGTAGTTCTTCCAAGCGTGTTTAAATTTTAAAATCACCAAGTTCAGCAAGCCTAATCGTGGTTTTCTGTTATATAAAATTAAATAATTTGTAGTTAGTAAGTACTTAAAGGGCATAAATAATTTGTAGTTAGTAAGTACTTAAAGGCCATTCACCAAGGGGCACCCAGGCTGTATTTAAGTCAGGGCCTCCCACAGTGTAATCATCATTCAAGTTATTAATAAAATATATAAATTTTCTGTCTAATGCTAAAAGTTTATCCGCTCCATTTGGTATCGGAGCCTACGACCCTTGACCTGCAAACCCTCTTTGTTCTGCTGCCTTCAACCTGCAATCCGTTCTGCTGCCCCCGACTGTTGTTCCTCACCGTCAAATTAATTTCGTTCGCTGTTTTTTTATTCCTTTGTTTTCAAGCCCTCATCTGTCTGCATTCCTGCATTTCTGCCGTTGCTTCCCAAGTCAGCTGTTGTTCTCAACACCTACATCTGCCCAACCGCTCCGCTATTTCGGTTGTCCCTGCGTCCACGACCACCGCATCACTCATCTGCCCAACTGTTTCGCTCTTCCGTCTGCCCCTGTGTCCACAACCACTGCATCGCTAATCACCCATCCACGCCATTCACCAGCGGTCCGAAACCTCCGACCCTGTCGTTTTCCTCTCCCCGCAACGCCTGTAGACACCGCTATCATCTGTCCCGATTTGCCCATATAGGCTTCGCTATCAAATCCAAATCTAAAAGGCCACGCGTCAATCAATTTTTATTTTTGGGTACAAAGTTATATGCATAAATGTTATAACATAAGTAACTTTTTTATATATAGTTATATTAATTTATACTCTATATCATATATTAATTAATTTAAATTAATTTATATATATATATATTATATATTATTATTATATTATTTTATAGGTTCAAGTTAAAGAAAAGGTTAAGCTGGATAAATAACTCCACCTCAAACCCACCCGATGGCTTCATCAATGTTGATGGCCGATTTCAATTAAAGATTGTTAAACCTTGAGACTAAGGTGACTGGATAGGGTGAGAAAATGAAGGCACTCCAGGATACAACAAAGAGAATAGAGAGTCAGCTCGAGCAGAACTAGAATGAATTTAAAAAGGACCAGGTAGTCCTTTAAGATAAGGTGGATCAAGCGATGAAGGTTACACCTGATCAAATACCCCAGAATAATGAAGCTACCCAACATCTCAATTCTCCAGATTCGTCAAACTCATTAGACTCACATGAGAAACCCAAGTCTCCAAAGATATCTTCCATGCTTAATCAAGAAAATAGTAACGCGAATTTTCAAAATAGGCAACTCTAGAATCCATAGTTTTCAAATCAATACCCCTTCTTCGCTTTGTCAATAGCTACATATCAACGAAGAGCAAAACTTGATTTATCCAAAATTTTCGGTAACGAAAAATGCAGCATTGCTTGGTTCAATGAAGCAAAAGAATATTTCAAGATTTATGGTATTGACAATGATGACAAAAAGATTAGGCATGCTTCCATGCAAATGGAAGTTGAAGCATATAATTGGTATATGTGGTGGAAAAAGACGACAATTGCTATCAGTTGAAGGAAATTCAAAAATGCATTCTTTAAAAGGTTCCAAGTTGTCAAGGAAGAAGAATTCTTCTCAACACTCACCCGATTGCAACAAAAAGGAGATGTGGACGAATGCGCTCGAGAATGGGAAACCTTAGCTACGCCAGTACCTAGATTATCAGAAACTCATCTCATTCAGTTGTACACCACGGGACTTAAACCCCATTTCCAGGCTGAGCTTTAGCTTCATGACATCACTTCTATAGAGGTAACTAGACAGAAGGCAAAAGTTGTTGAAAAGAAACACAAAAAAATGCAATGGCCGAAGGTTGAAAGAGTATATTCGATACAAAGATTTTCCTAATCTGCAAACATGGATAACACAAAATATGTTCCACCACATCTTCGTGAAGGAGAAAAACTAACTTGGAAATGCAAAGAATGAAAGAGGGCAAGTGCAAACGTTGTGGCGAAAAATGAGACCCTAAACATAGTTGTGCTGAAGGAAAAGAGACCAAGAACCTGTATAAATGTGAAGTAACTAATGATTCAGACAGTGATGAATCAGACGTAGAAGAAATTGAAGATTCCCCACAATTTTCTCCAGAACCAGATGATTAAAGCATTCTGCAATTATCATTCTTGGCTAGGACAGGTATATCACAACCCTAGACATGAAAATTAAAAGGACATATCAAGAAGAACAATGTAATGTTTCTGATCGATACTGGTAGCACCCACAAAGTTTTGGAGTCAACCATGGCGAAAAGACTCAACATTTTCACATTTCCCATGCCCAACATGAAGGTTATGGTAGCTGATGGTAAGAAAATTGAAAAGGTAGGGAAATGCCATAAAGCCAAATCACAGATTCAAGACTATAATCGAGAATCTCTATTCTACACTATACCATTAGGAGGAGTGGATGTGGACTTAGGTATCCAATTGCTACAAACCCTAGGCGCTTACTCTGCCAACCATCAAAAGCAATTTATAAAATTTAAATATCGGTTTCAGCCACCTGAGAACCAAACTATATCATCATCCCAAATGATGAAAATGATTCAGAAGGGAGCACTGGCGTAGGTAGTAACTCAGTGTCATCAATTAGAAATGTTAACTTTGAATCTGGTCAACGAAGAAGTACCAAAAATCCAAGAGCTAATTCAAATGCATGAAAAAGTATTCCAAGACCTTGTGAGGAAGATGCCTCCTAAAAGAGAAATCGAGCATACAATTGAAGTCAAAGCAGGATAAAATCCCATCAACATCAAACCGTATCGATATCCACATCATCAAAAAATTGAAATTGAGAGGTTAGTCCAAGATCTTTTAAAGTGTGGCAGCATCACAAAAAGTAAAAGTCTGTATGCTACTCTAGTTGTATTAGTTCGAAAGAAAGATGTATCGTTCAAATTATGCATCGATTATCGAGGAGTAAACACATAACAATTAAAAACAAGTTTCCAATCCCTTTTATCGATGAAATGTTGGATGCACTACATGGCGCTAAATACTTCTCAAAATTGGACTTAATGTCAGGGTCTTACCACATCATAATAAGGTTGGAAGATGTAGCAAAAACTATGTTTCGAACACATGAAGGTCATTATGAGTTTAAAGTAATGCCTTTTGGTTTAACCAATGCACCGACAACATTCAAAGCTACTATGAACGAGCTATTCCGTCCATATCTAAGGAAGTTTGTGTTAGTACTCTTTGATGACATTCTAATTTATGGTAAAACATGGAAGGAGCACCTACAACATCAAACAAGTTCTCACTATATTAGAAAAACATTAGTTCTATGCCAAGAAGTCCAAGTGCACTTTTGGGAAGGAAGAAGTAGAATATCTCGGACATATAATATCCAAGGAAGGAGTAAAAGTAGATCCTAATAAGATCAAAGGCTATAAGGGAATGGCCCAAACCAGTTAATATCTCCAAGCTAAGAGAATTCTTAGGATTGACCGGGTATTATTGAAGATTTATTAAAAACTATGCCCATATAACGCACCCTATCGAACCTTTTAAAGAAGAACTCATTTCGATGGAATGATGAAGTAGGAAAGTGTTTTGAAGACCTGAAGGAAGTTATGTTTAATGCCCCTGTTTTGGTAACTCCAAACTTCTCAAAACCATTAGTAATTGAATGTGATGCTTCAGGTTTTGGCATCAGAGTAATATTAATGCAGGATGGTCACCCAATCACGTTTGAAAGCAGGAAGCTCAATAAGCAAGAACGTCTCAAGTCTGCATACAACAAGGAAATGCTTTCTATTATGCACACATTAGCCAAATGGAGACAATATCTCTTGGGAAATAAGTTCTTAATGCGAACAGATCATAATAGTGTTTAGCGTCTCCTCCAACAGAAAACACTATCTACAAAACAACAAAAATGGATAGAAAAAATCGCTACCTTTGACATGGATATATTACACAAGAAAGGGAAAGATAACATAGTAGCTGATGCTTTGTCGAGGAAAGACAAAGAACCATCATTACTTGCAGTTTTAGTGGTTGTTCCTGAATGGCGTAATAAGATTCGAAGTGAATATGCAAAAGATCCAGAAACAAGTGCTATAATCAATAATCTTCCTCAAAATTCAAAATTTGAATGGAAGAACAATATGCTATGGTACAAAGGAAGAATTTATCTGAATGCAGATTCCAAATTTAAAACCAAGGTTCTCAAAGAGTCGCATGATTCACTTTCAGTCGGGCATGTAGGATTCTTTAAAACCTACTATAATGCACGCCAATCATTCTTTTGGAAGGGAATGAGTAATGGTATTCAAAAAATATGTAGCAGAATGCAATAAATGCTAGAGGAATATAAATGAAAATATTATGACACTTGAACTACTTCATCCCTTAAACATCCCAAATCAGAAATGGGAGGAAATATCAATGGACTTTATTGAAGGTTTACCTGTGTCTGATAGTAAGGATAAAATTCTTGTAGTGGTCGATAGACTCACCAAGTATGCTCACTTTATTGCAATGAGGAAATCTGACTCAACAAAATAAATTGCTGGGATATTTTGTAAAAATGTTTACAAATTACATGGATTTCCCAAAATCATTATGAGCGATGGAGATGCCAAATTTAAGGGTATTTTTTGGAAGGAATTCTTCAAACACATAAGAACCTACCTCAATATGAGTTCAGCATACCATCCTCAAACAGATGGCCAAACAGAGGTTGTCAATAAATGTTTAGAAGCCTACGTACATTGTTATGCCACAAATAAACAAAATAAGTGGGTTCAGTGGTTACATCTCGTTGGATGGTGGTACAATTCCGCTTGCCACACATCAACGAAAATGACTCCATTTCAAGCTCTGTATGGTTATGAACCTCCGAAATGGAATGACTTTTCTATCATCAATGCGAAGCTTCCAGTGATTAAAAACTAGTTAGAAGAAACCCAAAAAGTTGTCCAAAATCTAAAAGAAAATCTAAATAATGCAAGGAATCGTATGAAGCAACAAGCTGACCGAAATAGAACCGAGAGAGAATTTGAAGTTGGAGATTGGGTATTTGTTAAACTCCAGCCTTACAAGCAGTTGCCCTTAAAACGAAGGGGAAAAAACAAATTGGCACCAAGGTTTTATGGACCCTACCAAATCAACAAAAGATTAGCCAAGTTGCATACAGTTTAAGGCTTTCCGATAAAAGTTGTGTTCACAACGTTTTCCATATATCCTGCCTTAAAAAGGCACTTGGTGAACATCACTCAGCGCAAACAACACTTTCGACCTTAGATGAAGAAGGAAGGGTTATTCTAGAGCTAGAAGGTATCATCTCCATCAGGGAAAAGAAGCTGTGATCACGAGTAATCAAAGAATATCTGATCAAGTGGAAGGACTTACTAGAAGAAGAAGCCTCTTGGGAGACAGAAGTATTTCGTCAACAACACCCGTCATTACATATGCTTTGATGACATAACATCTTTTCAAGGGGAAGGCATTGTTATATAAAATTAAATAATTTGTATTTAGTAAGTAATTAAAGGGCATGATCAAAGATCATGCCCATTCACCAAGAGGCACCGAGGTTGTATTTAAGCTAGTGTAATCGTCATTCAAGTTATTAATACAATATATAAATTTTCTGTCTAATGCTGAGTTTATCCTATCCATTTTCTTTATCGTTCTGCTGATATTTACTAACATTCAACAACCCATCTGTAGTACTCTTTATGGCATTCATCTTAAGATAGCCAAAGTTAAATCTCCATAGGATAAACTGTGCCAGTGACTAGAAATAGGTTTTCTCTGCATTCGCTTTCACTAGGAGTTCCATGCAGATGTCTTAAGCCACTATCAATGATTGGGTTTCTGCATAATACCTTTGATATGGGGATGTTTTAGAATTTTTGCTACTTGCTCTTGAAAATTAACTGTCTTTGTACAGTGACACACCAAACCTTGTAAGAGTATGCTTTGTTGAATAGTCCATACTTCTATTGCCAAAATGTAAACATTTTCTCTCTTATAGTATCGAGTCTCGACATCCTCTAACTGCCCGTTGGATGCCATCTGCATTCTCTTCCCCACTAAGGGAGAGATCATTAGAGTTGTTAGGGAAGATATCTATCAGCCACACATTTAGAGAACTTGGGTCTTCCCCCTCCCAGACCCTATTCCTCAAGATGGCCTTTTATTATGAGCAATTCATGCAGCTATATGGTGGCCTCATTGTTCGGTTCATCCATGCCTGTAAGATCCTTCTAAGCCAGTTACGGGTTTGTTCCCACCATCTAAGGACCAAGTCAACCCATCGAATCCTACACTTTGAGAGTATTTTCTAGCTAGCATATCTCCAAGGGATTGAATATGTAGAGCATTTTGTTTTCAGATATTGCATTTACTATGAAATTCTGGGGGGTTTCCATTGTCCATTCTGAGACTCAGAGGGTTCCCTTGTTACTACCTTGACCAAAGATGCCTTGCACATATTGCTATGAGGTGATGAGCTATAGAATCTAGATGGGAGATTTTGTGTAACATATCTAGGCACAATACCATTAGGGTCAACGCTTCTTTCTTTTAGCATATCTTGATGGCTAGTGGTAGTGAATACCAATTAGTGAGACAATGAACTTCCTACCTTGGGACCATTAGGCACCCCGCCCCTAGGAGATCTCAATTGCCAAATTTGTGCCATGCAAAGTACTACCTGCTGGGTACACTCGGGCAACCCGACTTCTATCAATAGGCTTTTTCTCATCAACCTTCGATGTTAGTAGAAATAGTTCATTTCACCCCAGATCTCCTCCCCTGGATTGTGCATCCAGGCACTCTCTACCCCAATTACTCTCTGGAGGACATGTCATCTGACTTTTTATTGGTCCATTCTTAATGATAGATAGAGACAGGGATAACTCTTGTTCTTCTTCTACCTCTACTTTAAGGTTTATTTCTAATGATAATGTTGATGTTGAGCTAGGGCCTTGCACCACTTAAAGTTTTTCATTCTCTTCTTTACCTAGGTCCTGGTATTCTCTATTTTGTTGTTTTATCTTTCCTTTTTGAACAACTTTTCAACATCTAGTAATGTTATAGACACTACCATACTCTATTGACATCTGGTTATACTCTCTAATCCTACTGACTGTTTCTTGATCATTCATTGGACATGTGTAAAATTATCTTATCTTATTTTATGTCTGCCTTCTACCCATTTTCCAGATGATTTTGTGCCTAGAAGAGTCATTTATCCACCAACTTCAATTTTTTCTTCTCTAATTTCTTGACACGTGCCTCCCTTCTTTTCCCTGAACTCCTTTGAAGATTTTGTCCGATGAATTGTAAATTTTTATGGTGTTGTCTAACTATGCTATATTTTGGAGTTTTAGGCCGGAAACTGGTGAAATAGTTTCCTCCTTTGAGGTTTTTGTTTGATGAATCGTAAATTTTTATGGCGTTGTCTAACTATGCTATGTTTTAGAGTTTTAGGCAGGAATCTGGTGAAATAGTTTCTGTTTAGATCTTGTTTTTATGTTGTTTAACATCTATATTTGAATGTAAAAATGGATTTAGTGCCTTGAAAAACATCTGGGGCACTTGGATTGTGCAAAGTTCCCAGATCATACTTGTAATTCTAATAAATTATTGCTGGAATTTTGACAAATTTGACAGGAAACATGCTAGAAATCCTCCAAAAAGTAGAACAATTAGATTATGGCAATTTCTATTACCCTAATTTTTCCCTTTGGTCAATCAAAGATTTTTTCTGAATCGTTAAAATGTGGCAGCTCAGGGATGGATTTCTCCTAGATGAAATCATATCTTTCAATTCTGTTTGAAACACCTATAATAAAATTTGGAAGTGAATTTTCAATTTGGAAGTGAATTTTCAAAAATAGAAAGTTATGTCTAAAGTATCAAGGGTGATCTCGACATAGGGCACCCACTTTAAAATCAAATCAGTCATGATTATACAAGTCAAGAATTAATATTTTATCCTTACTAGTATTTTTTTTCCCAAGGAAAAAATCATAACTTTGTTTCATTGATCTATGAATCAAAATTACATTCTGCAGATGTGCCTCGTGAGACACATTTTCTTGTTGATTAAAAACTATAAATAGTCTTTATATGCCTTCTCTTGAAGGTTCTTCCAAGTCTTTTCTATCTTCAATTTTCCCTATTTCATCGTTACTAGTATTATTATTATTATTATGATACTATTATTTATAAAATAATCTAAAGTCATTCACCTTTAATGGATTAATAAAAACAAATTCTCAATAGTCTCATGGAATAAGTCAATTAAATTGAGAATCTCTTACTTGGAAAATCAAAACTCTCTCTTGGAATAAAATCGTAACTCCACACTTAAGAGAATGTAACTCTCCCTCACTAATTCGATGCATGGCGAAAGTATAACTCCTCTTCATTAAATGCACTTGTAACTCTCTCACTCAATTTGATTTCTAACTCTCACTAGATATTCTGTCGTGTCTAAGTGTAACTCTCTTTCTCCCTAATTCGAATTGTAACTCCTCAAGACAAGTGTACCTCTCTTTCTATTCTTGGGTTGAATTACACTTCTCCTCAAGTAACTCCTTCCTCATGGAATTCGATTCTCCTATTGTTGGCTCAAGGCATGAATTCATTTTGTAACTCTTCTCCATTCTCATCTATTTAAGCAAGAGCAAGTGAGAGTTGTGTGTAGCATGTTCATTGTGAAGAAGGAGAGCAAGTGTTGAGTGTGTGCAAGAGAAGTGTGAGAGCAAGTGAAGAGCAAGGGAAGAGTTGGAGCAAGTCTAAAGGACAATCTCTGATCAAGAAAAGGAGGTGATCTTCAAGCAAAGAGTGAGAACACTTCAACTGCAAGTTGATCAGACATTGATAACTTTATTCATTTTTATTCTCTCTTTCTCTCTTTGCACTCTATTGAACAAGTGAAGATATCTAATAGAAGAAGAATCAATTGTGTTTTCCCCCTTTAGGGGTTTTGCCTTGGTCATTGGACCTAAATCCCAGTGTCTCTTATTTGTGTTTCGCTGTCTTCATATGATCCTTAAGTTTATGTTCTATCTACAATTGTTGATCTGAAAAGTTTTGAAAAATAAATCTGCATTCTAAGTAATTGTAAGTTGTAACAACATAGAACATTTAGTTTTCTGCGAAGTACTTTCAAGCACCATCATAGAACGTTTAGTTTTCTGCAAAGTACATTCAGTTTTTTGCATAGAAATTTCAAGTTTCTGCATAGGGCTTTCATATTTTAACATGGTATCATAGCCTCGGTGAAGAAAAGTCCAAGGAAACCAGAAATCACCTGAAGTGACCCCACTTGCTGCCAAAGTTTTTTGATCGAGATGACTTCATCCTACTTCAAGGTAGAGGAGAAGCTGAATGATGCTTCAAACTTTGGTCCATGGGAAGAAAAGCTAGATATCACTCTTGAAGAACACGAAGTTCTGGAGTATTTTGAAGGCACAATAGTTGATTAACCAGAGAATGCAAGTGTTGTTGTCGAATCGAAACATAAAAAGGGTGAAATCAAAGCTAGAAAAATTATCGTTGATTCTCTTTATGATCATCTCATTACTTATGTTTCTGGTTTGAAGAAAGCTAAAGAAATGTATGACAAACTAATTGGCATGTTTGTAATTAGTAACTTGAACCAGATTATTGCTTTGAAGAATCAATTGAAGGACATTAAGATGAACAGAGGAGAGAGAGTGCAAGCATACTTCATGAGAATGACCAAAATCAAGAATCAACTATCAACAATTGGTGAAGTTGTACCAGACAAAGAAATGGTATTTAATGCGCTTGGAGGCCTTTCTCCTGTTTGGGAGACTTTTATCACCACCATCAGCAATATCAACACTATTCCCACATTTGATGAGCTCCTTGAAAAGTGTATTCAAGAGGAGGCTAAAATGATCTCCAGAGGAAGAATTTCACATCATGAAGAAGAAGAACCTACTGCATTTTCAACCTACGACAAGAGAAAAAAAAAGGTATTAAAGGCTCTCGTCATTTTTCAAAGAAATATGCTTTCAAATCAAATGATTCCTTTAAAGGGAATCTAGACATGTCAAAGTTAGATGCTTTAATTGTCAAAAGCATGGTCACTTAGCTTATCACGTTTGAGAAAGAGGAAGAGAATCTAGATTCAAAAACAAATCTGATTATAGAAATGACACTTCTGAAAATCAAAGAAAAGGCCATCCTAAGAAAACAAGAGACCCAAGGTATAGAAATAATGCACTGGAAACTGAATCAAAATATTTTCTTGTTTCTGCTCTTTCCAGTTTTTCTTCTACAGATTCATTTTAATAGCCGGCTAGTTGATAGTGGTGCTTCCAAACATTTTACTTGTTACAAAGAATCACTCTCTAATCTAGATGAGAGGGAGACTAATTTAAATGTTATCCTTGGAGATAAATTCCACTCACCAAGTTAAAGGTTATGGTTCGGTTTCATTTCAGTTAGATGATGACAAATCTAATTTTCCTTCAAGAAGCTTTGTATGTACCTAGGTTGAAAAAGAATCTTGTATCCATATATGCTCTAGAAGATAAAGGAATGAAAGTTGCTTTAGTAATGTAAAAGTTCTAACCTCCTTTGAACTCAAGCATGAGAGAAACCTTCACTCTTGGATCAAGATGTGAAGGGCTTTACAAAGTCCATGGTAAACCCATTCATGCACCGGTCCATGATATAGATCTTCAGTGTAAGCTATGGCACAAAAGATTCACTTACCTACACTACAAAGCCTTGCCTCATGTAAGAAAGATGGTTTTTGGAATGCCTAAGATCAAATTCGATCATGAAGGAGTTTTCCCATGATGTGCAAGTGGAAATGATGTGAAGGGACCATTCCCTTCAAGCAGAAAAAAACTAGTTAGGTACTTCAACTCATACTTTCTGATTTATGTGGATCTATGCCTGTTACTTCTCTTGGTGGCTAGTTGTATTTCATGATTTTTGTTGATGATTATTTTTGCAAGTCATGGATGTCCTTTTTGAAAGAAAAAGGGGAAACAATTGACATATTCAAAGATTTCAAGGCTTTGATTGAAATCAAACTGGAAAACTGATCAAAGCTTTCAGATCTGATAATGAGGGAGAGTTCACCTCCAATGAATTTAATCATTTTGCAAAGACGCCAAAATAAAGAAAGAAACCTCCGTGTCATACAATCCACAACAAATTGGTGTGGCTAAGAAAAATAATAGAACCATTATGGAAGCGGTCAGATCCATTCTGTATGATCAAAAGCTACCAAAGTTTTTGTGGGGAGAAGCTGCAAATACTGTTGTTTATGTGCAAAACAAAACTCCTCATCAGGCCTTAGACAATAAGACTCTTGAAGAAGTTTTCACTGGTGAAAGGCTTGAGGCGAGTCATTTGAGAATCTTTGGTTGTCTTGTGTACTTCCATGTGCCGAAATAGAAAAGGAACAAACTGGAAGCTTCAGGTAAGAAAAATACATTTGTTGGTTATTGTGATAATTCAAAATCTTATAGAATTTATGTACTTGGTCAAAGAACTATAGAGTTTAGCAAAGACGTAACATTCGATGAAGATGTAGCACTTGGAAAAGCAAGAGACTCTCCTCCTCTTGCCATTGTTGAAAGACGAGTTGTTAGTGAAAAATAGCTTGCATTTGAGTCTGAACTGGAACCTGAGAATGAACTTGCTAATAATCCCATGGGTTCTATGGATCCTCTAGATCCTCCACCACATGATCCTCCAACCAAGAAGAGACCACTATGGCTGCAAGATACCGTGCAAGGCACTGATCAACGTGTTGCCCCAAGAGGAACGTTCATAGACAGGAAGAAGCCAAGTCAGTTTCAAGGGTATGTTGCTGCCATGAGCAACATCATTCAGGCAGAACCATGCACCTTTGAAGAAGCTGCAAAAGAACAAGTTTGGAAAGATGCCATGAATGAAGAATACAAGTCCATCATCTAGAATGATGTCTGGTAAGTGGTTCCCAGACCTCAAGGTAAATTTGTTGTCACTTCCAAATGATTGTTTAAGATTAAACATGGTGCATATGGTAGTACTGAAGAATATAATGCTAGATTTGTAGCTAGAGGTTTCTCTTAGAAAGAGGGAATAGAATATGATGAGATTTTATCACTTGTAGCTTGATATACTACTATTCGATCTGTCGTTGCCTTAGCTGCTAGCCAGGGATGGACTCTTCACCAAATGGACGTGAAAATCGCTTTCTTGCATGACTTCCTAAAGGGAGAGGTATTTGTGCAACAACCACAAGGCTTTGAAGAGCATGACAGGGAAACTCATGTATGCAGACTGAAGAAAGCCTTCTATGGGCTGAAGCAAGCTCTAAGAACTTGGTATGCTCGCATTGATAGCCTACCCGATGAAGGTTGGTTTCACTAGAAGCAGTGCAAACCTAAACCTCTACTTCAAGGCTGTCCAAGGCATAGTTTTAAAACTCGGACTCGTATTCGAAACCGACTGAGGGTCGACTCCGACTCGGTATCAACTCGTCTTAGTTGATTTCAATGACTCGGTCTTTGTAAAAAATACATTATTATATATATATATATATATATAATATATATATATATTATTTTTTTTTTTTTTTTTTTTTTAATGAAAAACATATTTTTAAAGATTTTCATTCATGTTTCCAAACTCAAATCATTAGAATATAGAGAGAAGACAACATATGATCAAAGTATGCTCATGGATATATTTATTATATCAAAATGGTACCCAACGCACTGTCCAATACATGTAATATATAGAGATCAGAACAAAAATACATAACCAAGGAGGCTCTAAATGGCCTCTACAACAAAACATCACTAGTCACTACTGCTAGAGAAGCTAACATCATCTGGCTCAGACCCTATGTCGGAGTCAGGCGGGGAAACCCATGGCTCCTCCTCTTCATCAAGATCTCCAACTGCAACTATAGAGTTAGTAGGAGTAGCAGTAGTGAGAAAACCAACTCCAACTCTTCACAAATTCTCACACAAATGTAATGAGATAGCTGTGAGGAAATGTGAGGGGGTTGGGTCACTTTTATTGGCTTGGGGTAGTTTAGAGGCACTTAGACATAAAAAGACCAAGAAAAAACTTATTTTGAACTCTACTTTGTTGCCCTTTTTCCCTGTGGCCTAGGCCGACCGGTTTAAGATGGGCTCGGCCGAGCCGGCTGGTTCGTTACCAAATCAGTCGAGTCGATGACTGGCTCAACCTGTATGTACCAACTTGGCTGGTTCGGTAACGGATCGACTGCCTGACCATTTTTTCTACTGAGCTGGCCTAGGCAGGGGTATGGCTCAGTCAACCAGGCTGAATCCGATTCAGACCGACCTAGTTTTAAAACTATGGTCCAAGTTATATCGTTGATTGTGGTATTGTATGCTGATGATTTATTCTTTGCAAGAGGGAGTTAGGTTTTGATTTTGAAATGAAAGACCTTGGTTTGATGCATTACTTTCTGGGTTTAGAGGTCTGGCAAAGACATGGTGAAATTTATCTTTCTCAAGGAAAATAAGTTGTTAAGCTTCTTGAAAGTTTTGCTATGGTAGAATGTAAGTCCATGCATACACCTACGAAAATGAACTTTAAGAAATTATGTGGCAAAGTTGCAGGACTTAATTTGGCGAATCCCACGAAGTATAAATAACTTAATGGTGCTTTGATGTTTTTGGTAAACACTAGGTCTGACATATGCTTTGCTGTAAACACTTTAAGTCAACATATGATTGATCCCTTTCGTGCTGACTAGATTGGTGCAAAACATGTACTCAGACACTTGCATGGAACTATCAATCTAGGATTGAAATACAATGCTAAAAATGTAAGACTTCATGGATATACTGATATTGATTGGGCTGGTAACTCTGTTGGTAGAATGAGAACTTCTGGGTGCTGCTTTAGCTTGGGATCTGCCATGATCTCCTGGATGAGTAGAAAGCATAAGTTTGTTGCACTGAGTACAATTGATGCTGAGTACCTTGTTGCAAGCTGTGAGGTAATTTGGCTTCGAAAGCTTTTTGAGGAATAATTTGAGCAACTTCCAGACACAACAATTATATATTGTGACAATAAGAGTAGGATTCGTCTTCCAAAAAATCTTGTGTTTCAGGACAAGTTCAAGCATATTTCGATTAAGTATCACTATATCCGGGAAATGGTGCAAAGAGGAGCAATATGCTATGAATAAAATAGATATAAAATAATACAGATAATGTAAATAACAATAATAATGATTAATGATTAATTAACTAGTAATTAGTTATTGAGTTGAGGCTTCTTTGATCCATATAATGGATAGGTATGTACCTAATGACATGACCTTTGGTGAAGAGGTATATGCCTAGATATATAAGCAGACCCTCACCTTTATTGTAATCATCATATCAATTCTTTTATATAATATTCAATTTACATTACTTGTCCTACAATGGATGTCTTTGTCTTTGAAGTATTTTGAAGATTATTACTGCATATACAAACTTTGTTCGTTACATTGGTATTAGAGCTGTTCGATCCTCTCGTCGCTCAACCGCTGCACAGAGCTATTCTGATCTGGCCCTTGGCCATCAAACTTGCGTCAACTTTGTTGTCGTGATATTGAAAACGTTTCGCTACAAGAATTTTGGAGATTCTCCATTTCGTGTCAGATCTTTGGTCAAACTAGGTCAACCCATTCAAGTCAAGCCTCCAAATCTGATCCAAAATTTCGCTCTACCTGACCTGACCCAGAATTTTGGCCCTCCTACAACTGCCTAGATTTTGTCCCTCTTGCAACTACTTAGAATTTCGTCCCCTTGCAATAGAATTGCCCAGAAAAGCTGTGAACTAGAAGAGAGAGAATCTATCCATATGTGCAAGCCTGAGAGAGGGATAAAGGATGCAATTTGTCTTGTTTTTCCTCCTTCATCTTCCCTAAGATGCTTAGAAAATGTCTTCTTGGGGAAGTGCAGAATTGGTGCCAAGAGAATGAGCTTGAGCTGCCTTTATATAGTGATTTGTTGGTTCGAATGAGTGTGTACTTTGCCTTGGGATGATTTGACTTGAGGGAGGTCGAATTGACAAATTTTGGAGCCAAAAATTACAATTTAAAATTCAAATTTTCTTATTTTGAAAGTCGCAATGGGACTTTGACTTAAAATAAATTTTCTTTTGACTCTAGCATATAAAATATGCTTTACAATAATCAATACAAGTACATCAAGTGGCCAAACGTACATTATGAAGGCCAACCATAGTTACAAATTCAACAAAAAATAATGTTGATCCAAACTGTTGTTTTTCTACGATCTTCGTGTCTAGGATAGAATCTTATATCACTGATGCTACCACACCAAGAATCACAACGAAATTTTAATTTGCACAACGAAACAATATAATGCAGTAAATTAATCACGTGCACAATAAGAACAATAAGAACAATATATGTAACCCAACGTCGTTATATTAACAACTTTAATACCATTGTCTAGGGCTCCCGTACTAGGGATAATGGCCCTCATACATCCACTAGTACAAGAATACAAGATACAATGACAATCTCGCTGATCTAGTGCACAATCACAACCCATATGTCGTATCTCGTCCTGTTGGTCCTGCGCTCCTGATCTGCAACAATCACAACTCTGACTCTATCAATGATTCAAATCCATCTGGCCAGTGAACATGGCTCCACCTGCTCTGAGGCTGATCATAAGTCCATCTACACATCAACACATCGAGACTCCATTTGAGTTGTTCACAACTCCATTTGTGAAAAACTCCCTTTGCCCACTACTGCTCCTCAAATACTCAAGGTCTTCTTCCCACTATAGCCTTCCACTGCTGCTATATGAAGGCTCACATAGGGTAGAAGGACTGCCACCTATCATTGCTGCATGTCTCTTCTCCAACAATGAACATGGGCTGTCATAAACTGCTCCTCTGGTTGGCCAATGCTTGAGCTCCAAATTGCCTCTCCTAGAAACAACTTTTGTCCATCAAAGTGTTGCACATAGGGCTCAATCACTTCACCCACCTTTAGCTATCAAACTCCTTTATGACTACTGAACAAAGGCTACTCTTGGGTCACCTACATGCTGCCCTACAACAATCCAAAGGCACCCAATAAAATCTGTCCAATTGGACTCTATCCTCCTAGCAACAAAATCCCCTATCATCAACCAACAATACCTTTGGACTAGTGTATATTGTTGTTGTTGAGGCTGCCTGGTTAGGGCTTCTAATTGCCACTGGTTAGCCCTCTTTTATACCTCCAAACAGTCTCCTACAACTGCGACATGGCCGCCTTTCCTTGTTGCTATACCTTGCTGAACTTTAGGCTAAATTCTTGCCCCTGTTCTCACCCAACAACCCTATGTTTAGGGCTCGACCTCCTTGTTCATGCACCTATACAATACACAACCCTAAACAACAAAGGATCATGCCACAAACAACCTAGAAACCAACCCAGATTTACTCCTTGAGGTCTCGGCCTGTCTCTGCTCCTACTTGGCCCCTGGAAAAACACAAGATCATACACAAATCACATTTCTTCTCCAACTTCGTTCTCCTTTCTAAGTTGTGGCTACCTCAGAAGATGATCTCTTATGATTTGTGTTGAAAAATCTAGGGCATGAATAGTTAAAAGATTTCTCTGCTTGATAATTTCTTGTGATATACTTTTACTTCTTAGCTTATAGTCTTGTGTTCTTTTCATCAAGGCAATTATCAATATGCACAATAAAAGACAAGTGACACAGTATGTAGGCTTGTCATCTAGGGCCAAAACCTCTCACCTCTTGAGAGGAAAACCCGATCAAAATTTTTCTTCTAGATCTTCAATTGATGAGTACCAAGAACATGACAAAGGCCCTTGAATCTAGTATCCTCCCAAGAACCTTGTCACTAACCTTAATGCTTTGCCTCTTCCTTCTCTCGACTTTTCTTGTAGGTCTCAAACTGCTCTCCTTGGCTCCTTCTAGAGAAACTTGGTCTCTATTTCACATCGCTTCTTCTCAACTTCCTCTAGAGAAACTCGGTCTCTATTTCACACTGCTTCTTCTCGACTTCCTCTAGAGAAACTCGGTCTCTATATCTTTATCTCGGTTACCCAGAACATGTACCCTAGAATAATACTTCCTTCGTTTCCCTGGAAGAATACTTCCTTTACTGCCCCAAAAGAAACCTTCTCTTCGCTGCGCCAGAATAATCTCTTCTTCGTTGTTCAAGAAGAAACCTATCTTCGCACTGCCTAGAAGAATCCTCCTTCGCTTGCCCTTTTTCACTTCTTTTTCACACTTCTTCTTTTCTTCTTCGCATTTCTGCTTGTCGAGATACTTGTGGAGTTTCTTATCCTAAGCGAGGCTGAGTGTGGCTTATATATACACCTTTCCTCATGTCTTTTAGGCTGACATGATTACTTGTAGTTAGGCCGACTTCTTCTAGTAGTTTCTTCCATCGTTGTAGGCCGACTTGAAGAGGATAAGTGACAAGGTCTTGGATGATACTTTACATAGACAAGTTTGACCTTTTACAAAGTGTAACATGACTTCATTACATGACAATGACTAACATTTTATGACTAGATGTCAAATAAATCCTAAAGACTCCAAATGGGAGTCCTTACTCAAAAACAAAATCTCTTGTTCATGAAACCCATGATGCAAGCATTACAATTTTTATTTTTCTTCTTTACATCTCATTACATAAAATCATAGTTACATGTCATTATGAAGACCGAACCTAGTTAGACTTTTCAACATGCCCCCTTAACTAGGGAGGTATTCATAATGGTACTTGGACTTTCTCAATCTGAAGAATTTCTCATAAGAAGAATTCAGATTGGTAACTCATTTGTATAACATCATATCAACCAGCATTGTTACATAGCAAGGCCTTGACTAACAACTCCTTATCGCCACAAGGTCTGAGCTCAATGTTGGTGAGACCAATGATTTATAGACTCTCTCATCATTGTCTCTCTCGGAACATCCCCTACCCGGGTACTCAGGGTGTGTTCCATGAAGACTATTCTTATCTCGGACTCCCCATCCCTCAAAGAATATCGGTCCTCTACAACTACTCTTCTATTGGATGCCCTATCTCATCCTCAAATAGTATTGGATGCCAAATGATTACCCAATCCTCCATTCTGTCTTCCCAGGTGAAGACTAGAATGACATGTCTATCTCTCCCTCTCAAATCGGGAGGACATATTCCAGTAAAGGAATGTACTCATTCCTACCAAAAAGGAATGTACCTAAGCTCCCTCTTGGCTTAGGAATTTCCAAGTTTCTTCCAAGTAAGAAACTTCTTTTTAGGCTCCCTCTTAACTAGGGATCTACAACAGCTCTTCACGTGGAACAACCAACTGCTTTGAAGAACTCCTCTCTTCTTCGTTGTCATAAATTTCTTTTGTCATGGAGTCTTCATCTTTCGGGGACTTCTTCATAGGGCACAAATCATCCATCACTTTCATCCACGAGTTAGTCGTGTCTTCATTTTGTCAGAAAGTGATCCATCAGATTTCCATTTGGCTTTGCTTCATGTCATTCTGCTTTCATGCCATATTTTCTAGAAGGATCTTATATCCCCCCAAATATGGTCCTCTTGGAAGTCATCCATAGATATTCCCTTTGGCAGTGCTACATAAGCTCATCCAGATATTAGTTCAAAAATAAGAGATGAACACTTAAATAAAAATTACCTTTGTGATGGTCTTTCATCATGACATCTTCCTGTAGGTGTCAGCATTGTGTATGTAGATTGACATATTTCCCAAAGATATCCATTGTCAAGGGTCTCCATCTTTTTCCGACTCCTATCAGAGTCTTCATATCTTTCTAGGAGATATTCTAGTCAATTCTTCTTGGTCTCGGATGTTGAAAGCCTTCCACCTTTGATGCATACAATCTCTTCCTTTCTTTTCACACACTTTATTCCCAGAAGCTTCTAATCAGAGTTCCTCAATTGTAGTTAGCTTCCTCATGATTCATATGAGAACATATATTATGTTGATTTCATTTAGCGTGACTTATGCCTTGCTGCAATCTTTCAAAGGAGGAGATCCTTTCTTCTTTTGATCATATTTTCTCAAGATTGAAATAGTGATCCATATTATCTACAACCATATGACTTGAATTTCATAATAATCTATGTAGGCATACATACCTCATCTTTCCTTTCAGTCATCCCTACTTCCCGCAGCAACTTCATTTGAACTAAAGAACTTTATCCTTTAGACCTGCTTTCCTGTTAAGTCATCATACCATCATCCCTTCAATCCCACGAGTTGGAATTCTTGATGAAAGTCTTGCTTTCCTTTTAGATTGGTGAATCCTTTAATGAGGATTTCATCAGAGAAACTCGAGGATCTTTCATATCCTCACCCGCCAGATGTTTCCTTATTGACTAGTGGATGATGATCCTAGTTGATTGTGACCTCTACTTCTTTCTATTTCAATGAGGTTTCCAAGAGCCCTTATTTTTCGTAATCAATAGAATTTCTTCCAGACATTCTTTCTGCATGCCATGTCAAGAGCTGTTGGTTCTAATGCTTCTATCATGATGCTATTCTTTAATCAGATGCATCCCATCTTATTTTCATTGCTTCCTATCTATAAATTACAAGTGAAAAGTACCTTCTAGTGGAGAAGATCATTTCAGTGGAAGCCTCCCCTGTGGGGATAGTATCCATCCACAGAACAACAGGGGAACAATTACTCAAGTGACAGGTAGCTGATCCCGTTGTTGCCCTTAACCTAGAGTATTTGGTGAGGCTTTGCACTAAGGTGCTAGATTTTGCTGTAACAGGGCCAATGGACTTATGTGAGGTTTTCTTGTATATCACTTGGATATTGAAATTGTGTCCTGAATGGGTTTTAACATTTCACAACATTTTTTGTGCATTTCACTTTTTTTGTAGCAACCATGCACATTTTATTGCTTGGAACTTTTCTGACCTATCATACAAACTGTATAGATAAAATTATAAATCATAAAAGGCATCTACATTGTTATTAGCTTAACTGCATTGCTCCCAGTTGTACAAGTCATACAGCATCCTAGGACCTATAGTATAAAATTTAAAAACTTTGTAGGCGACAGTTGTTATGGATAACGAATCGAATCTTCATAATAATAATTTAGTTGTCAGAAATTATGAAGTATCCCATCTTTGTTTTTCTCGGAGTCACATAATTTGTATAAGATAAGTGAAGTTTATTAATGTCCAACAAATGACTAAAAAGTAGGTCAATGGGACTCCTGACTCCCTGATTATAATAGTGCCTTACAATGTGGAAGGGACAAGTGGCTCCTATATAAAGCAAGATGGAGAATGTGTAACTCTAATAAGTGGGACTCCTGACTCCCTGAGTACAATAGTGCCATACAATGTGAGAGGGATAAAGTGGCTCCTTTATATAGCAACATGGAGAATGTATAACACTGATCTAGGCTAAGAACTGGAAATGGGACACTGATAGTAAAATTAAAATAATTATAATGCAGAATAGTTTCTGTAGACCATAATACCTCAGTTCTCATGTATTGGTCACAAATATCAATAAGCATTTTGGTCAGTTTAAAACATGCTCGATTAAAATTATCTTTTTACTTAATGATGCAGCTTCTGTTTCAAAGGCCACTCCACCATCTGCACCCCCCACTAAGGAGCTTGAGTACACTGACATACCACTTTCACAAATAAGGAAGGTAAGAACAAAAACTTGGTCAATTTTGTTTATTTTTTTAGTTGTCTTCTCTGCCTTAGAGTTGATAATAAATTTGAACTTTTTCTATAAGCCAGATTTTTTAGGTGTCCTTTATGGCTTCTGTAAAATTATGCCTGACTGGATATCATTCATTTTCCTGCTCAGGTCACTGCTTCACGGCTTCTCCTTTCTAAACAGACAATTCCTCACTACTATTTGACTGTTGATACATGCGTTGACAAGCTTACAGAGTAAGGAAAATCGATCTATTTTTGCTTCATTTTTTTTCTAAAAGGCCTGGACATCAGATGTACCACTATATAGTCTGTATGATAAAAGATCACATCCCTTGAAAGTGTTAATGAAACTTTTACTTGTTTTCCAATGATTATTACAGGTTGAGGAACCAGCTAAATGCATTACAGGAAGCATCTAGTGGGAAGAGGATTTCTGTCAATGACTTTGTGATAAAGGTTAGTTATTGTCAGTCTATAGTGATTTTTCTGGTTGTAACTAAGGCTAAGGTACAGTTCTTATGTTATGAATATAATTTAAATAAAATATATTATAAATATAGATAAATAAATAATAAGCATAATAATAATTAATTAAATAACAATTAGTACTGAAGACATGTCTAAGGGGACATGACCGTTCATGAAGGGGCACCTGCTTATGTATCTAAGCGGACCCTCATTTGTAACATGGATCATCTTACATCAATTCTCTTATACATTATTCAATACATATCCTTATCCTGCAATGGATGTCTTTATATTCCAATTATTTTGGATTACATAACCAGCATTAGAATTCTGTTTGTTACATCTTATTTGGGCTGTGAGGATGTTTTACTTGCTGTGAATATATCTTTTTTGACTCTGCCACCATTTAAAGTGTTGGTTTTATCCTTTTCAGGATTAGTTGTTTAAATCTGTTGGTAAGAATTTCTTTAGCATCTTATGTCAAATATCCTCTTTCTTAAACTGCTTTGGAAACCGTCATTATACAAGAATTGAAATTCTCATCTCTGAGAGTTGCTTCCCTACATAATTTGCTTGAAGGACAACATTCTATTTTGCCATCTGAGGGTTTGAGTCCTCCACCCTTATGTTGTTTGTTCTACTATAAAATAAGCTAAAGGGATAATATTAACTTTGTTAAAATTGGAAACTAGGGCCATACTCCACCTTGGACAGCTCATATGATGGAGATGATATTTTATTGGATTCCTCTTTTTGAGAGGTGTAGGATTGATCTAAAGATCATCTCATTCTTATAAGTATAAATGGAATTATGAATTTATTTCTTCTATGGACAAGTTGTCAAGGTCGGCCAGAAGTCTAATGTACACTGATGAAGCCCAACAGAAGTGCCTTGTCACCCTCAACGTTGTGTATATATAGAGGAGTCATTTTCCTCATTTGGTCACTCATCATCACTCATCTTTCTCTCTCCTCTCCTCATTGGTTCATACAAGAAGTAGGAGCAACTCTTCTTCTCTATGCGTTGACTTGGGTGACTGAAATTGCAGGACGAAAATTTCAGATCTATTTTCGGCAAATTATAGGGATGTTGACAAGCATTGACTGAGGGTCAAACTCCATCATTTGACTGTGGTTTTTGTGGGAGGATTTCTGTTTGGGCAGGCCGCATAATCTGGCACAGAAACCCAGATCTTCTGTGCAAGTTGACCAGCATTGACTGCAGCAAGTTTGACCACAGCATTGACCAACTTTGACTGAGAATTTTCAGACTGTTTTGGGCTGATTTGGACTATACCTGAAGGCCGAGTTGACTGGGCTTGATCGCGCTGATTTGGAGACATTCCGCTGGTTTGACCAGCGTTGCCTTTCTGGTTAGGGCATCCTATTGACTGCAGTTTGACTGGACTGTTTTGACAGTGTTTGGGCAAGTAAATTTTATATATTGTACTCTCTCTGTGCTGAACTTTTGAAGAATAATAAGAAGATTTGATCAAAGTGTTTTCCCCACATTGGGGTTTTTCCTTGGCATCCGCCAAATATTGTGTCCTCGTTTTGGCTTGTCTTCTGCTTATTGTTTATGTTCTATCTGCATTTACTATCAATGTTAATGTGATTGCTAATCTGGAAATTGATATTGGGCTAATAAGAAAAATTGAAGTAAATTGTTCCTAAGCATAGAACATACCATTGTTATCTAAAAGTAACATGGTGTCGGAGATGAGGTGAAGACAAAGCCCAAGCAAGAGTGAGGAGAGCAATCACTGAGATTTGTTGGACAAGGACAAGATTCAATGGCCTCCTCATCTTACTTCAAACCTGATGACAAGCTCCATGATAAGTTTGATATCATGCTTGGAAGATGTCCCTTGATTTGGCTTTGGAAGAGCATGATGTTATGGACTATGTGTAAGAAAGATTACTGAACCTTCTTCAAATGCACAGGCTGTCACTAAGACAAAGTACAAGAAAGGTGAAGTCAAAGCCAAGAAGATCACCAGGGATTATATTCATAAGCATTTAGTTGCTTACATTTCCGATTTGAACACATCTAAGGAGATATATGACAAGTTGGTTGGCATGTTCAAAGCTTCCAATGCAAATCAAGTCCTCTTTCTCAAGAACAAGTTGAAGGAGATAAAGAAGGGAAGAGGAGAAGATATCCAATCTTACTTCATGAGGATTACCGAAATAAAAAATGATCTTTCAATTGGAGAAGTTATTGCTCACAGGGAGCTCACTTTCATTGCCCTTGGAGGTCTCCCTCATGAATGGCATGTGTTCAACACTACTATCCTCAACAATGATCGGATTCTAGGTTTTGATGAATTGTTGACTAGATGTACTCAAGAAGAAACAAGGATGATAGAGAGAGACATGCCTTCAAATAGGAATGATCCTACTGCATTCTCCGCTTATGCTAAAAGGAAGAACAATGCAGGTTTAAAGAAGCAATGTCAAGGAAGATTGAGATTCAAAGATGGAAGAAAGGGTAGATGCTTCATTTGTAATAGGTTTGGCCACTATGTTAGGGAGTGTCCTAATAAAAGGGATACACCTTGGAATGATGACAACAACAAGCACAACAATTTCAGGGGCAAAAACAATCAAAGGGATGGAAGGTTCAACAACAAAGGAAAAAGGATTGCTTCCGCTACTCAACTTGGAAATGATCGACCTACCAAAAGATCAAGAAACCCAGGTATGATGAATCTAATGCTGTAGATAACAAGAAAAAATAATTTTATCTTATATCCACCCTCTCTACTGCCTCTCCTTCGGATACCTTGGGAAATTGGTTGATTGATAGTGGTGCCTCAAGGAACTTCACTGGTTACAAGGAGGCTCTTTCAAATCTGATAGGAAAGGATACAAATTTGGAAATCATTCTTGGAGACAATGCCACCTGTCCCGTGAAAGGAGTTGGGAATGTTACTTTTCAATTGAATCAAGGTAATATCATTCATCTACAAGAGGTACTATATGTACCTGATCTAAAGAAGAACCTGGTATCTATCTCGGCAATGGAGGACAAAGGATTCAAGGTGGCATTCATTGATGGAAAGGTACGTGTTTGGAAAAGAAATTTCAAAGAAGCATTTACTCTTGGATTCAGGGTTGATAGCCTATATCAAGTTGGAGGAAGTCCATTAGGAGCTGTGTCTTGCGACACATCTCTTCAATCCGAATTATGGCACTTGAGGTTTGCCCATCTACATTATAAGGCTCTACTCGATGCAAGGAAGATGGTGACGGGTATACCGAATTTAAAGTAGAACATGAAGGTTTTTGTCAGGGATGTGCCGAAGGAAAACATATAAGGGGACCATTCCCCTCAAGTGATGGCAAGACTACCGATATTTTGCAATTGGTTCATTTTGATCTATTTGGTATGTTGCCCGTGACATCTTTAGGAGGATATTTATATTATGTTATCTTTGTGGATGACTTCTCTCGCAAAACTTGGATTTATTTCTTGAAGAAGGACAAGGTGTTCACATGGTTTCGCTCTTTCAAAGCCTTGGTTGAAAATCAAAGAGGAAGAAGATCAAAATATTGAGGACCGATAATGGACTGCATATACTCCTGAGCAAATGGTGTTGCTGCAAGGAAGAATCGTTCTATTATAGAAGCCACTTGTGCCATGCTTCATGGTCAAGGCCTTCCGAAGTTCCTATGGGGAGAAGTTGCCAACACTACCATGTATGTTCAAAATAGATGCCCACATCAAGCATTGGACTCCAAAATTCGGAAAGAAGTTTTCACTGGTAAGAAACCTGATGTTTCTCACTTCAGAATTTTTGGTAGCCCTGTGTATTTTCATGTGCCAAAAGAAAAGAGAAGCAAATTGGATGCATTTGGGAAGAAAGGAACATTTATGGGCTATAGTGAAACTTCAAAGGCATATAGAATCTGTGTGTTTGGTTAAAAAGAAGTGGAGATAAGTCTTGATGTCACCTTCGATGAAGATGCGACCCTTGGGAAGATTAGGAACCTTCCTATTCCAAGGAAGGGCAAAGAAGCAGATACAAGAAAGTAGGGAGAACCGCAGGATGAGCCGATGCCCGATGTTGAGGAACTGATGGATCCCATTGATCCACCTCTCCATGAGCTCTCCGTCATGGTTTAGGGACACTCTCAAAGATGCCGAGAGAAATATTGCACTAAGGGGGACATTTCGTGAAAGTAAGAAGTTGAATAGGTACCAAGGGTGATTAGCTGCCATGAGCAACATTGTTCAATCCGAGCCTTGCACATTCGAAGACGTTTTGAAGCACCAAGTTTGGAAGAATGTTATGAACGAAAAATATGAGTCAATTATGAAGAATGATGTCTGGGATGTGGTTCCTAGACCCAAGGACAAATCTGTTGCCACCTCGATGTGGTTCCTAGACTCTAGCTTCCTTCTTGAACTTTGCTTGCCTTAGAACTTCTTCTTTATAAGGTCGAACTTCTCTTCCTTCTTTGTATGTCTTGGATGTGTGCTTCAAATGAGGTCGAATGCCTCTTATATATAGGCTTTCCAAGGGTATGGATCGCCTCCATGAGGACGGCTTGATCTTTCATGTAGGTTTACGTGTTGCAGCTAGGTTGACTTGTCTTGGAGGGTCTTTTATGACTCAAATAAATTTCTTTTACATAATACAAGATGCCCAAAGTGTTCTTATGTATTGCAATTACTCAATTAACTCCTAGACTTTATGACAAAACCATAGAAGCACTCAATAGGTGTTTGACTTGTAAATAAAATGACCTTGAGCATGAAACCCATGCTTCAAAATAATAATAATAAAACTTCTTTTTTTCTTTTTCATCAAATACATAAAATCATGATTACATTAGACATTATGAAGATTGAACCTAGTTACACTTTTCAATAGACTAGTCATTGAACCTGTCGACCCCAAAACTAGGAGCTGGATTGGAACTTGAAAAATCTGGAATGAAAACCGATCGACAAAAAAATACATAAATATACAAATTTTGAAAAAAAATATATTTTCATGTGCATCCATATGAGTCCAAACCATTATACACAAACATGCAAAGTTTCTCATATATATAGCAAGGGTGCATATAACGAAAATAACACCGAGTGCAATTCATCTCTGAACCAAAAATTCATCAACAAAGAGGCTCTTGATGGCCTTTGCAGTCCAAGAAATCATGCTACAACAAATGCTTACATATCATCAAAATCATTGCCTATATTGGAATACTCACCATCAATATGACCCTCTAAGCAATAAATTAAGATAGAAAAAGCTTAACATGTCACATCGAGTTTTTGTCTGAGTGATGGGTACATTTTACTAGGGTCATGACAAAGCAATTCAACAATCAAGGCCACCAATATCAAGGTACATATTGGGCTTGGTGCTCTTGATCAAATGCTAGTTCCAAACCCTCATACGTAACAGGATCCAATGGAAATGTCACAATCCACCCAATACTGAAGTCCTGAAAATTGTTAAGTTCGCTGGTTTTTGAGTGAGATCTAAAATTCTACTTTCTGTAGATGAAATCCAATGAGGTTGTAACCACTCTCAAACATCCTGAAACAGTTAATGGTAATGTGAACATTACCGTTAATTACATAGAATTAGTAGGGCCGTATGGTTCAAAATTAGATTGCCCCATTCATAAATTATTATTATTGTTATTATTATTTTTTAATTTGCATTCTAAGGTTCCTTAGTTGCATTGTAGAGAACCCAACCGACTTGATGAAAAAGGCCAGTTCTGTATAGACGCTAATACCCAACCGGCCTTTTCAGGTTCTGTGCTACTGTTCAGACTGGTCAGGACCTAAAAATACCCGGACTGGCCAGTCTAACTGGTTCCAGTCAAGTTCTGATAACACTTTGAATACTTCATGGATCTGTGTCTGGAAGGGATGCATGGATTTGTACAGGATTTAATCCAGATATGTCCAGAACAGATTATTATATATTAAAATCAACGTTAATGACAATTTCAACTAGAGAACTGAATTTATCCTATTGGATTTGGTTTTCTCCATACAACTACCCATCAACTAGTGCATCCTGTGTGGGAGAGTTTTTTACATGTACATGTATAGCAATTCACGACCTCATGTTTGAGGAAATGTATCAAACTATATTTGGTTCTTGTCATGCATAAGAAAACATTTGATGTGGCAATAGGAAGGTACTGTGTTGCCAGAAGCAGTAAACGAGAAACAAAATGGGAAGGGGGGTCAAGCTAAGAAACATGGGGTGTAAGGTTTTGGGGAAGAGATAGTTTTAGGGTTTGGCCCTAGGGTATAGGGTTTCAGATTACCCAAGGGCCCAAGGTATGATACATTTTTCTTTCGCAAAGCAAAAAGCTAGTAGTTTTATTGCGTATTGTAACAAAATTACAACAGTATATGTGATGGGGCATTCCAGCTGGCAAGATGCCAAAAAAAAGGTGTGGTTGTCCTCTAGGACTTGTCAGAGACCAAAAAGCTAGCTGAAACTATTTACAAAAAGGAAATCTGATATTCCTGTTCCTGTCTTTACCCATGTTCATGAAATAACAAAAAACTTAAAAAGGCATTACCATGTACTCCTCTTTGGACAGTCAGAATCTAAAGGCTTTAATAT
>APFE030259355.1:32856-58956 GCA_000404065.3 Pinus taeda
TACATTAGACCATTGGTTGATTGATAGTGGTGCCTCAAGGCACTTCACTGAGTATAAAGAAGCTCTCTCAAACTTCGTTGAGAAGAAGACAAATATGGAGATCATACTTGGGGACAATACCACCTATCATGTGAAAGGAATTGGGACCATTACTCTTCACTTAAATCAAGGTCAAACCCTTCACCTACAAGAAGTGCTATACGTACTAGACTTGAAAAAGAACTTGGTTTCTATTTCTGTGATGGAAGATAAAGGTCTTAAGGTGTCATTTGTTGATGGGAAGGTTCGTCTTTGGCAAAGGAATCCAAGAGATGCATTCACTCTGGGATTCAGGGTTGAAGGTCTCTATTAGGTTGGAGGAAGTACGTTGGGAGCTATGATTTGTGACACCTCTCTTCAATCCAAATTATGGCACCGAAGATTTGCTAACCTTCATTTTAAAGCCTTACCCGATGTAAGGAAGGTGGTGATAGGGATGCCCGAATTCAACTTGAATCATGAAGGTGTTTGTTAGGGATGTGAAGTTGGAAAACGTACAAGGGGACCATTCCTCTTAAGTGAGACTCAAACTGCTAATATTCTTCAATTGGTCCATTATGATCTATCAGGTATGATGCCCGTTGCATCTTTTGGTGGATATTTGTGTGATGCAATTTTTGTGGATGACTTCTCTCGCAAAACATGGATCTATTTCTTAAAGAAGAAGAACGAAGCATTCAAATGGTTCCTCTCCTTCAAGGCCTTGGTTGAAAATCGAACAAGGAAGAAGATCAAAGTTCTAAGGACCAATAATGGGGCCGAATATGAGTCTAATGAATTCAAAGACTATTGTAGAGACGCTGGGATTAAGAGGGAGACTACAACCACTTATACTCGTGAACAAAATGGTGTTGCTAAAAGGAAGAATCGTTCTATCATCAAAGCTACCTTGGTTATGCTTCATGATCAAGGTCTTCAAAAGTTCTTATGACGAGAAGCTGCCAACATCGTTGCGTATATCCAAAACTGATGCCCACATCAAGCTTTGGATTTCAAGACTCCCGAAGAAGTATTCACTGGTAAGAAACCTGATGTTTCTCATTTTAGAAATTTTGGATGTCTTGTATACTTTCATGTGCCAAAAGAGAAAAGAAACAAACTAGATGCATTTGCGAAGAAGGGAACATTCATGGGCTACAGTGAAACTTCAAATACATATAGAATCTATGTGCCTGGTCAAAGGGAAGTGGAGTTAAGTCATGATGTCACTTTCGATGAAGATTTCACACTTAGAAAGATTTGAGATCTTCTTATTCCTAGGAAGGCCAATGATGATGCTGATGCAGAAAAGTAGGATGAATCTTCGTCCGATGTACCCATGCCCGATTTTGAAGGACCAATGGATCCCATTGATCCACCTCCTTGTGAGCCCTCTACTACAAGAAAGAGGCCTTTGTGGCTTAAAGATACTCTTGAAGATGCCGAGAAACACATTGCACCGAGAGGGACATTCTGTGAAAGAAAGAAGCCGAATAGGTACCAAGGGTACTTCGCTGTCATGAGTACTATTGTGCAATCCAAGCCTTGTACATTCGAAGAAGTTGTGAAGCAACATGTTTGGAAGGATGCGATGAATGAAGAGTATGAATCAATCATAAAGAATGATGTCTGGGATGTGGTTCCTAGACCCAAGGATAAGTCTGTGGTCACTTCGAAATGGCTCTACAAGATCAAACATGGAGTTGATGGGAGCGCTGAGAAATTCAAGGCCAGATTTGTAGCTCGAGGTTTCTCCCAAAAAGGAGTAGGCTATGATGAGATATTTTCGCTAGTTGTCCGATATATCACTCTCTGTTCAATCATAGCTCTTATTGCCTCGCAAGGATGGAACCCTCATCAGATGGATGTCAAAACTGCCTTCTTGCATGGTTCGCTTAAGGAGGAAGTATATGTGGAACAACCTGACGGGTTCGAAGTTCAAGATTGTGAGACACATGTATGTTGGTTGAAGAAATCCCTCTATGGGTTGAAGAAAGCCCCTAAGGCTTGGTATGAGAGGATCGATAACTATCTTATGAAGTTGAGGTTTATAGGAAGCGATGTTGACCCGCACCTATACTGTAAGGTTGAAAAGGACAGACCCCTCATTCTAGTTTGTTTATGTCGATGATCTCTTTCTGACAGGTGATGATGCTCTCATTTATCAATGCAAGAGGGAGTTGGCTTCCGAGTTCGAGATGAAGAACCTAGGATTGATGCATTATTTCCTAGGGTTGGAGGTCTGGCAAAATCCAGGTGAGATTTTCCTTTCTCTAGGAAAATATATTGTGAAACTACTTGAGAAATATGGGATGGTGGACTGCAAATTTGTGACTACTTCGCTTGAACTCAACTTCAAGAAGCTATGTGGAATTGTTGTTGGGCCCGAATTGGCAAACCTTACCGAGTATCGTCAACTTGTGGGGCACTGATGTTCTTGGCCAACTCTCGTCCTAACATATGCTTCGTTGTGAACACGTTGAGTCAATATATGGTTGAGTCTCATCACATTCATTGGTTGCTGTCAAGAATCTCTTAAGATATCTCTGTGGCACTATCCATTATGGTCTGAGATACACTGTCGGGAATTTTAGGCTACATGGATATTCAGATGTTGACTAGGTTGGCAGTGTGGTGGATCGTAAGAGCACGTCTGGGTGTTGCTTCTCTTTGGGGTCTGCTTTCGTATCTTGGATGAGCAAGAAGCAGAAATCGGTTGCACTAAGCACCGTCGAGGCTGAATACATTGCTGCGAGTATGGCTTGTTGTGAAGCAATCTGGTTGAGGGAGCTCTTCAGTGTGCTACTTGAGCACGTGCTAGATACGACCTTGATCTTCTGCAACAACCAAAGTGGGATTCGTTTATCAGAGAATCTCGTGTTCCACGACCGCTCCAAGCACATTGATATCAGGTACCACTTTATTTGGGATATGGTACATCTGGGAGTAGTTAGGCTCCAACACATCAATATAGATGAGCAGGTTGCTAACATTCTCACGAAGCCTCTCAGGAAGTTCAAATTCTTATTCTTTCGAGAGAGACTTGGAGTCGTGGAACGACCCTCTTGTGAGGGTCCCGTATGAGTTAGACACAGAGCTCTAGGAGCTCTTGGGGGCATGGGGTACTTATTGGAGCTAGCTATGAACGATGATAGGGTGAGTGGTTCGCCTTCCCTTAGTGGTGCGTTGGATACAAGGTGAGTGGTTCACCTTCCCCTGTGATACCCCATTATGGTTGACATGTGTGTAGGGTGAGTGGTTCACCTTCCCCTACCCAGACACATGCATGTAGGGTGAGTCCTTCCCCTACAGTTGATATATGCATAGCATGAGTGGTTCACCTTCTCCTGTTGATGCCCCGACACACATCCTACCCATAGAGTCTGGGACTCATGGGAAGTACCTCTCATTTGGCCAATGAGTTGGGAAAAGTTGGTTAGGGACCATAGCACTATCGATGGAAGCATTGTGTATTGCCATACTCCCTATGACTAGGATGCATGTTGTTCAACAACTTGATATGGGATAAAGGTTTGACTTTAGTCAGTGGGGAGTGGTATGATACACTCTCGATCACTTCTTCATTATTACTTCATGGTTCAGCAGAGCAGAGCAGTGATGGCATGATGGTTCAGGATGATAGGTTGGCATGATGATGGATTGGCAAGTGGAATTCTCCCTAGTTGAGAGGGAGTTTTAAAATTGGCAAAGAGGGCCAAATTCCACCTTAGGACAGCTCATATGATGGAGATGATTATTGCATTGGATTTCTCTTTCGGAGGTACAATTTTTATATAAAGATCATCTCATTCTAATAAGCCGAAATGGAATTATGAATTTATTTCTCCTATGGACAAATTGTCAAGGTCGGCGCCAGTCAAATGTAGGCTCATGAAGCCCAATAGATATGTCTCTTCACCCTCAACGTTGTGCATAAATAGGAGAGACCTTTTCCTCATTTGGACATCATAATCTCATCACATCTTCTTCTCTCTCTTGTTTGGGTCAAACATCATTGGAGGTTTCTCTCTCATTTTTTGCATGTGTCGCTGGGCAGCTCCTCTTTCTTCTTTGCACGTGTGGCAGGAGGCTGAATTTCCGGGCAAAACAAACCGTTGACTTCAGGGCGTTGACCAATGTTGACCGAGGGGTTTTTGACTTGCGTTGACTTTGATTTTTGGGCCAGATTTCTGATTTCTCTAGGCTGCATTCTTTGGCACAGAAATCAAGGCATTTCGAGGTGGTTGACTAGCATTGACCTCAGGTTTGACTGCAGAAAATCACAGCAGACTTTCTCTCCTTTGACTGGGTTTGACTGAAGATTTTGAGCTCAATTTGACTCTCTTGGATGGATGATTTGAACTGCTGTTTGGAGGATGTTTTGGGGCAGCTTTGACCACCGTTGACTTTCTGGTTAGGGCTGATTTGACTGTTGTTTTAGTAGATATGTTTTGGGCTTATATTTGTACTCTCTCTCTCTGCTGAACTATTGAAGAATAATAAGAAGATTTGATCCAAGGGTTTCCCCACATTGGCGTTTGTCCTTGGCATGCGCCACATCTTGTGTCCTTTTGTCTTGTCTTGTCTTTTTACATGATTTTATGTTCTATCTGCATTTACTGTCAATGTTTATAGGATAATGTGATTGCTATTGGATATAATTGGAATTTGTCATTGCGCTGCTAATGGAACATTGAAGTAAATTGTCTTAAGAATAGAACATACCATTCTTATCTAAAATTAACAATTACAGCATTTTATAGCAAGGATCCATGAAAATATTTTGTGATGAGAGCTTGTTTTTTTTGATATTATCCAGACTCCCGTGTCCAGTGGCAATCTAGATTCCAGCTTTCATTAACCTATCAATTTCAGCATTCCTGTTCCTGTAGCCATGATTGAAAGAGATGTAAGAGAAATGTGATAAGATACTTTTAATCTCTTGGAATAGTGGTAGTAAAGTGAAATTTTGGATGTCGAAAGTTCCTTTCATCCATTGCATGACCAACATGGAATTTCCATAAATGTGAAGGTGGGTAATCCCCTTTTTGCAAGCCAAGGACAGTGTTAGCTTAAGAGCTATCAACTCAAAAAGGTTGTTTCTTTTGTTTCCTATGCCTGCTGAAAAGGAGGTGCATGATTGTTTATTAAGGCCATGGTAGAGGAGTTCAATAATCAATACCACCAACATCAATGAAGTTCAACAATCTATACCACCAACATCAAGGTACATTAAGGGCTTGATGCTCTTGATTAAATGCCAGTCCCATATCCTCATGATAGAATCAAATGGAAACATTACAATCCCCCAAATCCCGAAATCCTGAAAACTATTAAGTTTGTTGGATTTTGAGTGAGATCTAAAAGCCTAATCACTCTCAAACATCCTGAGTCAATTCATGGTAATGTTAAAATTTAAGTAAAAGGATGATCTTTCATTTTCATCCTTTTACTTTAAGAATTTACTATTACCATTGATTCCTAACATGGCTAGGGTTAGAGTTAGGTTTTTTGTTTAGGTTTAGGGTTTAGGATGGGGATGGTTGGTTTTATGGCCAAGGGGGCCTCTTTTGGAAGGAAAACAATCCTAGATTTCCTCCAAAACCACTTGTAGAACTTCCATCGATGGTACCAGACTCCTCCACAAATGTGATATCTAACCAGGCCACTTAGGGCCGATTTGTACTATGATTTATACTTTGCATAATAGTTTTTAGAGGGATAATGTTTGTCTTAAAACAATAATTAGTTCCTTGCTATGCATACCCCTCAAGCAATAGTAAGAGGGAGTGCTGTATAGTTGGAGGTTAATGGGTTGGAGAGCCAAGATTTGAGAGCTTCATCAATGGTATTGCATTTTCGGACATTGTTCAATCCTGTAATTCTATCCACTTGTTTCCAAACTTCTAAAAAGTAATTGTAGACTAAGATGAGATGAGTGTTGTCACTCAAATTGTTTAGGCGAGATGCGACAACGATTAGGTTAGGTGTTGTCACTCTGATCCCCGACCTCTCCATTCTCGTTGTTTCCCTACAACAAGCTTATGGGGGGTAGTCCCTATGAATTGTGAAGATGCAAGACTTTCTGGCAACCGACAGGTTCGGAAGACACAACTAAATGGCCTAACAACTTGGTCAAATTAGCAAGTTAAATGATTTGATTATATTATCGTGGAAGAATTGTGCCTAAATGGAGTCAAATACTTGCTTAAGATAAATTATTTACCAAGTCACTAAATGAACAATTGCTGCCTTAGGATGCTTCACTATCCTAAATGAGATGCAACACCTAAAATCTAAGTGAATTGCAAAATCTTGATTGATTTTAAGTTAGATACCTAACTAGGTGAATCCTTTCCCTTAACTGTTTTGAAGCTAGTCTCTAGAGTAAGTTGTGGAGAGAAACCAAGGGGAAGCAAGCTATGGCTTGATTAATGATCCCTCCCCTTGAGTTCTAACCACCCGATGCCTCCAACATTGCAAAGACCTTGGCTCTGACCACTGCAAGGTCACCGTGTTAACCGCTAAAGAGGTTCTAGACTTCGCAAATTAGATGAGAGAGGTGGTCGTAAGAGTCTTTCAACCATGCTTATGCTTGGAGGTAAATTTTAAGATGCAGTACTAACTTAGAATGAAAAATGCAAGATGACGAGTGATTTGCTTCAATAAAATTGTTCGATGTATTAAGGCGTTTCGAGAATGACGAGAGCAATTTAGAAAGCAACTTCAAGACAAACTTAAAACAAGACAATTTGATTTAGCACAATTAGCAATTCTTAATAAACCAATGTTCTTAGATAAAAACAAGTTCAAGCATTCCAAGTACAAAACCGTTTTGTAGTTCAGCCTGTTCATGGTCCTACATTAGTTCTCCTTTTTACATTTTGACATGCTTCTACTAGTTTTGTTCTTAAGCAGGATGGCCATCCAATGGTTTTTTGCCACTGGTTCAATCACTCCATTTTTAATAAGAATATGGGTTTGTACCATAACCTCAACTACACAAAGCCCAAGGATTATTTTGTACATTGTTGGAAGGAGTGTACTACTAACTGCAACAAAAAATTGGGGATGATTTCCTCTAAGCAGGAAGGAATTTAGTCTAAACTCTAGTGAACATATGTGAATATATATTATAGTTGTAGTTCATGTATTTTGTACTCTAGTATTACTAATTATATCATTTGTACTATTGGATGATTTGGTCCAAATTGATCTCTCACTCATTTTCTTCTATATTATTGAAGACTTGGTCAAACTTGACCACTCTCCCACAGTTCTGTTCTCCTATATTAGGACAATACAAATGGGTGTACATTACTGCAATTTCCTTTCTTCATATACTTGCTGTCTTATATAGCTCTTTGTGTAGTGTTTGTAATTCATGTCATGATAGTGTAAAGAGCATACTCAATGTGTCCTGAACTTGTAGGTCATAATTATGTGCTATTCTTCTGTGTTTCTTGCAAGTTCTTTTGCTGGTGCAGTGCCAATGGAGTTTGTCTGCCAGATTTATTTATTTTTGCAAGTTCAAAAGATAGAATTTTAACCCCATGGAAATATTCATGTGCATCCATAACTAGGAAAAAACTGTTTTACTAGTTTAGTCACTTAGCTTCTCTATTCATTTTTTGAAGTTGCTGTACTAGATTAGCAAACTGCAAATATATTATATGATCTGTTTCTCAGAAAGTTAATGAAAGATACATCTTTCACAGGCTGCTGCATTAGCCCTTAGGAAGGTACCTCAATGTAACAGCTCATGGACAAATGAATATATTCGACAGTAAGTAGTATCTCCAGCCCTTTAGCAGAATGCTCTCTTAAAGGGACAATGAAAAAAGAATCATACTTTTTAACAAAATATGCAAGTCTTTTTGTTCTGGTTTTTAGCATATCTAGTACTGGATTATAATTGAAGTTTCTCTTTAAATGTTGCAGGTATCATAACATAAACATCAGTGTTGCAGTACAAACAGATAAGGGTTTGTTTGTCCCAGTTGTAAAAGTACGACATAAATTGTCTCATCAAATTTCCATTTCATTTTATTGCTTATAATTCCTTCGGTGTTATGGCTTTTATTTGTTTTATGTAGAACAATTACCTTTTAAGGGGGCCTTATAGGAGATTGATTCACAGGATGCAGATAAGAAGGGGCTGTCTGCAATTGGGGAGGACGTAAAAGTTTTGGCGCAGAAAGCTAAAGAGAATACTTTGAAGCCAGCTGACTATGAGGTAATGTTTCAAAAAAAATTAGTAGGAATGGTGGAGTGATACGTCTATGTGATCTAGATTCAAATGTGGCTTTGCTCTGGCTAATGATATTGATCATGCAGGGAGGGACGTTCACAGTATCCAATTTGGGAGGTCCATTTGGAATAAAACAGTTTTGTGCTATCATCAACCCTCCACAGTCAGCAATTCTGGCTGTGGGTTCAGGTAAAGATTATTTTGGGCATATCTCTTAGATTGATGTAATTAAGAATTTAATATTGTCATATAATTATATAAATTAAGATCACTCCAGATGTGAATGAAGATGACACAGCAAGATTTACATGTAGAATGCCACGTGAGGTAAAAGTTTGTTGATCCCATTCACAATCTGTATGTACAGCTGCAAAGAGAGTCATCCCAGGAGCACTTCCAGATCAATTTGATGTCAGTTCATTCATGTCTGTTACACTTAGCTGTGATCACCGAGTGATTGATGGTAAGTGTATAGATGTTACAAACCAATTAAACACTAAACTTGGGAATTGCACTGGAACATAAAGAAATATATAATATGAAAGATGTTGCAATTGTAGAAGTATATTGGAGGACAGCAGCAAGGAAGCAAGTCTTTGCCATTTTTTGTGTTTTTTAGTTTATTTGCTTCCAGTATGAATCCCTTTATATGATGCAAATTGCTGCTTTTCATTTTTCAGTCTTTTATATTTTGACAATTATTTGCTCTTCTCAGGTGCAATTGGTGCTGAATATCTGAGAGCATTTAAAGGATACATTGAGGATCCTTTGACGATGCTGCTTTAAATGGGTGTTTAAGGCAGCTAGAAGTGCTTCTTTCATATGTTGGAGCAATATAGTTGGTGTAGATTATCCATTTCCACAGATGCCATGCAATTTTTCTCATATGTCTAAAGTGTTTCCTTTATTTATGAGGGCCTTTTAATGTCATAAAGTGGGATTGAGTTTCTTGAATAAGGCAGGTGAGCTTGAATAAGTTCCTTGTGCGGTTGCATTAGAACTAGTGGCTTTGGAACTTCCTTGAGGATTTGTAAGGAACTTATTCATGATTTTTGTTGGGAGAGTCAATTCAACAATAAGCAGAGTCAGAATTTTTTGATTTGCAAGTAGGCATTGAATGGGCAAATAAGAAAGATTTTGGTAAAACATTGTTCAATTTTGAGCACTGATTTTCATTGATCGTAATGTGCCTAAATTTTATTCTGTCACGACTCACATCTATTATCTGTTTTTCAGAGATATTGACAAAAATAATGCCATGTTTTAACGTCTGACTGGACATTTGTTTCGCCATATAAATTTGCAGAAGCAACACAATTAATACTAAGTAGTCACTGAAAATGGGAAAGAGCTTATCTGACTGGTTTGCACAGTCCACTTACCCGAATAAAGCCAAAGGGATTGCAAAACACAAAACTGAGTTACACCTAGTATTGAAAACTTTGGTGGTGACATCAGTTGGTTCACCCATGCTCTCCAAATATAATGTACTGAATACTGACACTAACATTGTGTAATAGTTAACCTAACATGTCAAATGATCATTGCAATCAGTTAACTGTATTCCCAGTTAACAAACAAGTTAATCTCCTGTCAAATAAAATCCTTTTTCTTGTTCTGTGCCTGGTTATCCGTTACCAGTCATGGTACAAATGGACGGTAAATCACAAGCAAGCAAGGTGATGCAAGATCGATGTATATTCTTGTTACCATCTTTGTGATTTCTACACGTTGAATTTGTGATTTTAGTTTTCTTTAATGATTGAAAAACTAGATGCTTGAATTGAACTTGAGCAGAAAACACTGTTGGGTGATGTGTTTTTACCGTATTTTAGGACGGAATTTATAATTTTTGGTGGTGTGCTGCTAGTAACTACTTTTAGGCATGGTGCTTCTCCCAATTAACCTATGAATGCCTCTATTCCCGTTGATCATTTGTGGCGTTTGCATATTATAGAGCTTAATGCTGATTAAGAATTTTGCCAAGTCTTGGCTGAAAATTTCGTTAGAGAATAAGAGTTGTCATGCAGATGTTTTAAAATGCCATTTAGGATAGTATTATATTCTTTCCCAAGACGAGTTTTCTTTTACAATATATATACTGCAGTTGTATTTTGATTGTTTTTCTAAATTTTTAATCCAAGGGCTGAAAATGAAATGCGCTTCCTTTTTCCTATTTACGTTGTTCATGCATTTCAAATATAACAAAATGATATATTTGGAAGCCATTCTGGGATGGTTCTTTCACTGAACTATTACATAAAAAAGGACGATTTGTCCATAAATATAATGCCCGAAGTAGAAATAGTACTTGATAAGAATGAATAATATATTGATGATTTAGAAGTGTGAAAAAGATTTATATAGTGCTCAAGGGACACATAAATGCAAGTGATGCAACCCTGGATCATATTAATTCTTACATTTAATAATGCAATCTAAGTTCATTAGAAATTCCTACTCCAATGGGATGGCAGTAACAAAAAGAATTACGAGATCCAAGAACTAGTTAGTTTTCTAAGTGTGCAACCAAGAGTGTCTGTTTGATAGGCCATTTTAATGCCAGGCATACCAAGACCCCTGTTCTTTCTTACGTAGTGACACTCGGAGAGTCTATTTTGGAAGTCACAAATGGCAAGTTAAAAAAATCCTCTTTTGAAGAGGAAGCTGTCATGAAAAATTCATATTGATACTGTCAATGAACAATGGTATGCTAATGGAGAACGTAGGTCACTGAATTTCATTTGACAGAAGCTCTATTTGAGATCGAAACAATCTGACCTGTACTGATGTTGTTGGGAGACGTTGTATTTAAGTTCAAATATTAAAAGAGATGATGTTTTACTGTGGGTCCTTATTCTTTCAATAGCAATTTTCGACTAATTTTTTGGGAAGGGGGATGTGGGGACGGGGAGATGCATATGGACCACATATGGGAGCACCTCGTAATCTTAGGGAAATTCAAAGAGGGGACATGGGAACATTGAGTATATAGATATATAGTATAAATATTATTTAAATTTGAATTCATATTCAATAATGAAATACATTGCTTTATATATCATAAATGTTTCAATTGAATAGTAGTAAAATATCGTATACATTTATTTAAATTCAGTATTTATTGTTTATCATTCTAGAATGTACATTGATTTACCATAATTCATTGATTTACCATAATTCATTGTTCTAGAATCTTACTAGTATTAAGCAAAATAGTAGGTACCAAATTGCAAAGGTTTGGAAAAGTAAATTGAAATTAGTTAAACTTAAAAATATCAAAAAGTGACAAGTCAAAGACTCGGTCTGAGGTCGTCACTATTTAGAGTCGAGGCTCAAAAGTTGAAATTGAAAATAGACAATGAACTGATGTTATCCGAACCGAGTTGGGATTTCAGCACAACATCCCTTGACAGATAGCAGACTTCGGGGCCAAAGGAGGAAAAAAAGGAAGCATGGTAGGCCAAGGGAAAGGGACATCCTCTTCAAAGAGTAAATAACGAATATCATCTCTTGGAATTGTAGAGGTCTGGGTTCTGGAAAAAGAATAATGGAAGCAAAATCACTTATCCAAAAGGAAAGACCAGTGGTCACCCTCCTCCAGCGAACGAAGTTAGCGAAGCAGAAATCTCCTCCATTCACTCCAAAATTTGGGGGAAAAGTAGTATGATAGTGGAAAGCTTGATAGGCGCTTCGGGAGGCCTCTGCACAATGTGGAATCCCGCACAAATGCATCAACATGTGACCACATTATCACATTGCTAGCAAAAGATTCTACCATGGTCCCATCGGGCTTCTGTCCGAATCGTCATGATTTGAAGATCCTGGTGTTGGCTTGTACTCATCAAGTATCCTTTGGTAGTGGCGGTCAATCAACCGATTATATTCTTCGTCGATATCTGCTTCTGGGTCCTGGGCATCTGCCAACTCGTCTTTTCCTTTGGCATCTATATCTAACATTATTGTCCTTCGACATGTTGCTTTTGAAGATTCTCCCTTTTTCGTATTTGTCTTTATCTTGTGGAGGCCTGGTTGCTGAGGCGTATACATGGCTCCCTGTTTTCCCTACTTGTTAAGAAAAGGTAAAGCACTTATCTCTATGTCTAGAAAAGAATATTTATAGACATTTTTCTTTGGAGATCTCTGAAATGCCAGCTCGATGTTGTCCAATAATTCCCACTTGAAGATCTGAAACATGTTTGTGGACCCTTCTATAGCATGTTGAATCCATGATCTGCAATTGTCACTCATAAAGTCTTTATGCTGCCATCCTTGTTCAAAAAATATTGAAGAGCAAATTCTTTTTGAGATCATTAGGTTGATAATATGAATGACATTATTATTCCAATTAGGAGATCTAGCAATTATGGTAACTAAAGCCTTTTGATTAATTACAAATTTTAGAGCTTTAGGTTCTCCTTGCAAGTCATCCATTTTATTTAGAATCCAGAGTTTTTCTACCAACTTTAAGTTGCCGAATTCATGAAACCAGTGGGCATGCTGCTTGATCATTTCTTGATTGTTACTAGTCTCTATTTCTCCGATTCTTTCATGGTTGAATACCTGTGCGAATGGATTAGGATCAATGCTTTCTCTTAATCTTAAACTGTGAAAATCCCAAGGATATGTGAAAGTTCTAAGATACTGCAATGTCCTTTGAATACACTGGGATATTTTGGTATTTAGCTTTTTCCTGCATAAACCTCCTCTGATTTCCCAATCAGCAAATCCTTCAAATATTTCATACCGAGGGAAAGTGTCGCTAGCTGCATAATTTTCATCATATCTTTGTAAGAAAGAGGCTTCTAATTCTTCAAAAATATCACGGATCTTTAAAGACACAATGAACTTTTCTAATTCTGGCTTGATAGGGATTTCTTCAAGATCTATCAATTTTGCCCCTGTAAAAATACTAAGAGCAAAATCAACTCCTCCAATAATCTGATAATAGTTGAGAACTTTGAGTGTCCAGATCATTTCATCAGTGTATACACTAGACCATAAATCGGATAAACTCCTGCAAAGAGTTTCACATTCATGTTTGGCAAAGGAAATATCTTCACCAATGTGTCATCTAGGCCCAGAGAAACACCTAAATTTTTGGACTGCCATGCCTGGCACTTTCTTATCCAAGTATTTCTTCTCAACCTCATTCCTACCAACTTTTTTATTTCATCTGCAAGATGAACTGCATGTCCTTAAAAAATTCTAAATCTATCAACAAAAGTGGCAAAATTATCATCCTGAGGTCCTTTACCAGGAATGGTAAAGTGTGAATCTGTACAAGTCCTGAAGGCTTTATTCATATCTCTAGTTAGTGAATCTGTCAGAAAGTTAGAATTTCTTGGGATCCACTCTACTTCAAAGTCAAATTGCTGGAACCAGATTTGCCAAGCTAGAATCCTTCCTTTAGCAATTTGTCTTGATATTTTGGCAGACAAAATATTCAAAATTCCTGGAATCTGTTCTAACCAAAGATTTTACGGGAGTAAGATATACCTCAAATCGCTGTATCCCGTTTAATATGGCTAGTGTTTCCTTTTCAGCTATGAAATAATTCTTCCGGCTTTGTGTAAATTCACCAGAAGCATATGCACAAAGTTTTTCTTCAGTTTTACCTTCACTGTCTTTTCTTTGTTCTAATAGAACAGCTGCCCAAAAATCTAAAGAAGCGTCAGTCTGAAGAATGAGTAAACCGTCACCTGGTGGCTGAAGCTTTGGTAGGTGTTGACATTCTTCTTTCAGTCTTTTCACAGCTTATGTTGCTTCTTGTGACCATCCTTGTTTGAGATGTCCCCTGATCGGCACTGTCTTCTATGTCAAATTTGGAACATATTTGTGAAGATAATTTAAGACTCCCAAGAATCTCTGAATTGTCTTGGTATCCTTCAATTCATCAGGAAACTGTGTCAATTTGGTTAACACATGTGGTTGCATTTGGATTGAACCATTGACAACATTAATTCCCAGAAAATCAATACTATCTTGAAATAAAGACATTTTTCTTTCTGACAGGGCTATCCCATGCTGTCGAACTTCTTTCAAGAAAATTTTTAAGTGCTCTAGATGAGTATGTACATCTAGACTGTGAATTAGAATATCATATATATATGTGACAATGAAATCATATTTAGCAAAAATAAAATCCATTCTTCGCTGGAAGAATGCAGGGGCATTTTTCAAACCGAAAGGTACAACCTTCCACTGATAAAATCCGGCTAGACAAATGAAAGCGGTTTTATGCCGGTCTTCTGGCTGGATTTGAATCTGATAATACCCTAACTTCATATCAAACTTACTAAACACCTTGCTATGCTGGATTTTCTGCATAATTGTCTAAGGCCTTGGCAATGGATAATTAAAGCTCTGAGTAATGGAATTGAGGAGTTTATAATTTATCACCATCCTTGGTTTACCCCTGACTATCTCAGAGTGATTCCTCACAAGAAAAGCTGAGCAAGAATAATGTGACTTGCTTGGCTCAATGAGCTGCATATGTAGCAGTTCTTTTATCTGCTTCTTTATTTCCTGCTCATCTGATGGGGTGAAAGGAATCATCTTACCCTTGACTCATTGTCATGCAAAGTTATAATTTCTTGCATTGGGCTCTCTGTTTCCCAGAACTGTTGTGGGTTTTCTGAGCAACTCTTAAGAAGTCTTTGATAGATATCACTTTGTTCTGTAGACCAGTTGGGATCAATACATGCCAATTGTTTTGTTTTAGGTTCTGCTCTTTTTTCATAAAATTGCAGCAGTCCCTGCCAATCGTCAGAATCTTTCAATGGCTTTCTGGCTCCTACACTTTTCTGGCTATTTTCATGCCTAGCTTCTGAATTTTAATCTAGGGACATAAATAGCTTTCTTTTTCAAATTGATAATTAGCTTATCCTGGCTGATTGTTACTGGAAGCACAGAGTTTAGAAACGACATTCCCAACATTAGACTGGCTAAGGGATCAAAATGTTGAATTGCAGAAATCTTAACAATACTTCCCCCCCACTTTCAAAGAAATATTGTCTACATAATGTGTTAAACTAACAGATCCTCCAATGGTTTCTGAAACGAGTATATTCTTTAATGGTTTCCACATAGATTTAAATAAAGATAGTCTAGCCAAATTATTTGATCCTCCGGTATCGACAAATGCATCTACAGAAATCCATTCATTTATGACTTGGACTTGAACCAGGATATAAATTAGGTTATTGGTTTTGACTATCTTTTTTAATAATGCATTTTCTTCTGTTCTTTTAATCTCAGGTGGTGGCAAACTTGTTGATGTTGTTGTTTGTTTCTCAAATGGACAAAAAGCATTTATTTCTGGTATAGGTGACACAGGTTGCTTACCTTCTTTGACATATAATGATACCGCACTTGCAGATTCATCGTCTGAGTCTTCTGATGTCCCACTTGTGACTTCATAATCAGTGTCACTCTCCTCTTCACTGTAATGATTTTCTTCTGAGAAATCACCATCTGAACATGACGGACATAAATTCATTTTTTGTACATTTTCTTCTCCTTCCTCTGCTTCGGCATCTGATATTTCAGTTAGAATATATACATCTGAAACATCATCTTCTGAATCTACAACTGACCAATCACCCTGAAATTCTTCTATGTCGATACATGCTTTGAACTTGCTGGATGAATTCTGGGGACACTTTCTTGCAAAATGTCATTTTTTACAAATGAAACAACAATTGTTGTTTCTGGGTTTTGTTCTTTTCTTCAAAAATTTATATTTTCTAAAAGGCTTTCTTGGATTAGAGACTCTCTTGGGTTTGAATCTACCATACTTTTTTGTTTTCTTCTTCTTTCTGAAAGGTGTCCATGGTAGCATTATTTTACAGACATCCGAACTGGGTGTGATGTCATGTGCTTTCTTCTGCCAACATAAGTATTTAACTTTTTTTTGTAACTCAGAACAGAAGATCAACCCAATAAATTTGATCTAGTCTTTTGCTTTGTACATCTAGATCTTTCATTACGAGGTCTCCTAAATTGCCTGGTAGTTTTGACAAAAATGAAATTTTCTGAGCCACATCATTTGAGAGATTAGCTTTAAATACCTTAGCCATGAAATCTTTACTAAATTGATCAAGATATTTTAGATCTTTTAATTCCATTATGCTAAGATCAGTTATGATTTGCTTCCTCTCATCCACTGGTTCTGGTAGGAATTGTGTTTTTAATAACAATTCCAATGTGGACAATCCAACATCCATGACAACTCTTCTTTCTTCTTCAGATGGTCTCATCCACCAGTCATAGACTATTCCAGTCATGCGTTTTTTTGCTAGGACCATGATGGATACATTATCCAACTTTGTAGTCACCTGCATTTGATATAATGCTCCTATCCAGATTCTGATTGATTCTCTAGGATTTGAAGAATTATCTAAATCTAGAATGTAGCCACTTGTGTTGGCTGCATACAAGTCTTCTTCAACTCTCGGATATTTATTTACTTCTTTCAAAATATGTGCCTTATTCTGATTATGTATAGATGGCAAGATGAAATATGGGAATTTGGAGGCAGCGTTTTCTAAGGTCATTACTTCCTTCTTGGATTCAAAAGGTTTATCTTCTTTGAATGTCTTGGATTCACTGGTTAGTTTTCCAGTGTCTTTGGAAGTACCTTCTCCTGCATTGTTTGCAGTTGTTTCTCCTTTTGCTTCCTCTTCTTCTTCCTCTAAATCCCAATAGTTGGGTGCAAACATATCTATATGAAATTTTAGAATTTCTTTGGCCTTTTTCTTTTGTCTTTTCCTTCTCCTTTCTTCTTTTGCTTGCTTCTCTGATTGTTGCTCATCATATAGCAATTTGAGATTGTCATTTATCAGATCAGCTTGTTTGCCTAGATCATCTAGAACATCTTCGGCATGAGCACACCAAGTGGTTAGATAGTTTCCTATCTGATATACTTGGTCCAAATCATTTGGATTTTGTGAATTATGTTCTAGCAATGGGGCACAGTCAGCTCGTGTAGGTGGCAATCTGGTCAGGGATGAAGAAGTACAAAACGTTGTTTTGGGTGGCCATTTTCCTCCTCTTACATATCTATGATTTGCATATTGAAATTCTTCTACTGGCGGGAAAGTATTTACATATGTTCTAAACATCTTATTAACAACAAAAACGGCTTTTCTTCTAGTATATACAGCTGATTTGCGGACAGTGGTGTGTTGGTGGAAGAACTAGGTTCTTCTGGTATAGGGATATGACAATAGAAATATCTTCTTCCGCTGATAGGGATTGGTTCCTTTTCTGCTGGTAACACATGTTTTTCTGGCAAAGCTATTGGCATTGTTATTGTGGATGAGTTAGGCATGATTTTAACACAATCATCAGAAAGATACATTCTTTTGACCAATTTATTTGAACTATCTGCTGTCAGAGACTTATATTGAATGTACCAGTCACTAAGCAAGGCTTCTTTATCATAGTGAACACCTTCAATCTGCGCATTGCCTACTCCTACTGCAACACAATCCTTCAACACTGGCTGTTTTAACTTAGGATGTACCATGTTTGTTAACTGAAAAGAGGTCTGAACTATTACAGACAAATATTCACTATCATCAACCATTGATAAACCTTGCACTCCAATCAAGGCTTTCCAACAATCTTTGAGATGGGCATCTATTAAACTGATTGCATAATCAGGGTAGATTGTTCCATGTTGACATCCCGAAGAAAGGTTTCCCTGTATGGTTCCTATTCGGGCATGATCATACGTATTGTGCCTTGTATCAAAAAGTTCTGCTATACATGGAGTGTTTAAACCATGACGAAATAATGGGGCTAATCCTATTCTAATTCCTCCAAAGTGCAAATAGTAAAATTTCTTTTCAGCGGCCCATTTTTTGAATTTTCTAATTTCGTCTTCTGAAAACAAATTTAAACCTATGATTTGTACAGATGGACCTTTGATTCTGACTTTCAGTTCAACTTCTTTAAAGTAGGCCTTCTTTGTCAATTTGAACATCATCGGGACTGGATATATTTCTTTTGTATCTAATGCAGGCGGATTCCAGTTTTCCGGGTCTTCTACCTTTTCATGTTCTTATAGATCTATCTCAAGGGATCTATTCTCTATCTCAGACACAAATTTCTTATCGATGGTTGAGAAAGATCTCAAGAACTTGGCCATGTTGAACTGTTACAATTCTATTCCAGAGATTGACTGAAGTAGCGTTTATTTACTCAGTACTCGTAAAAAAAGATACTTTTCAAAGGCTACCTGGCTATCTTCAGGCTCTGTCTATGTAATGTAATTGGTTTTCCAAGGAACGGGGTGTGGCTCTGATACCAAAATATAACAGAGATATAACAGAGATTATCTATAAAGACATTCAAGCAATAAGATGAAGCTTTGGTGCATTCAAACTTACTTCTATTCAAAGTCAAAGCTTTTTAACAACAGATCTGGGGCAAGCAACTATCCTCAACCGATCATGCGTAAGCAACACGACCTCTCTCCTGGTGAACCTGACGTGAATATGGCTCTATGAAAACAACCCACTAGATTGCAACTACCTTTAAAATTTTAGAGTTGCAACAGAACTGTATTATAGTCAATGCATACGTTATGCATGTTCGCTTTCGAGAGAAACAAGATTGTTGGAAGTCCTTGATAGAGTTGCAAAACTTTGATTATGGTTGCAATTGTATCCTAGGAGGGGACTTCAATACCTCTATGGGCCAAAATGAGAAATGAGGAGGATCCATAGTTTGGGATCCCTCACAGGTCAACATGGAGGATTTAATGCTGAATCCCAATCTTTTCGATGTTAAACCGTCCAAATTCCTTTATACGCAGAATAACAAGTACTCGGGTCTGTGCCATATAACTGCTAGGCTTGATTGTTTCCTTGCTCTTGATAGTCTCCTTACTTTGAATTTGTGTATGAAATCTTTTATCCTCCCTTGGTGCGTCTCAGACCATCGCCCTATTCGCTTCCTCTGGCCCTCCCATAATCTTGGGCCTATCCCTTTTTGGTTCTCCCCCCTCTCGCTGGACTCCATGGGGTTCTCTGAGATGGCTTCTCTTTCTTGGTCGGTTTGGGTAGAGAGCAACCCAATCTCTATCTCGGAATCCAAAATCAAAAGGATAAAAGGTGATATTAGAAGTTTGCTCAATGAGAATAAAATTGAAAAGCAATATGCAATAAAGGATACATAACAAAATCTAGCATCCATTCAGAGGCAAATTGAGGCTGCCTTGGTCACTTAGATTGAATTTAGAAAAGAAGCATAAACATTCAAGGCCCTGTACGCCCTTCTTAGACGAGAAGAATAATATTGGAGGCTAAAATATAGAAACATTTGGCTTACTGTTAGGGATAGGAACACAAAGATTTTCCACAAATAGGCAAAGTTCAGGGAAAGCAAAAACAACATATCCCAGATCCAGCATGGGGGGTAAACAATCATCGATTTCGAGGACATTAAGAAAGTTGTGGAACATTTCTAGAATCTTTATCAAGAAGACTTTCAGATTGATCAAGAAAGTGAGGATTTCCTCTTGGATAAAGTCCCCACCTTGGTTTGTACATAAATGAATAACGCCTTGACCACCCCTCCAACAGCTGAAGATATTAGATTAGTCGTGTTCTCCTTTATGCCTGACAAAGCCCTTGGTCTGGATGGTTTCTTAGCTAGCTTCTATCAGCACTTTTGGGATTTGATAAGTAAATACTTGTGTCATATGATTGGATATTCATTCAAGAGATTCATAATGGGGGTTGCAATCAACACTTCCTTCTTAGCCTTAATCCCAAAGGAGTCTAACCCCTCCTCATTTTCAAGATTTCGCCCTATTTCTCTCTGCAATGTCTCTTATAAGGTCATTTTGGAGTTGCTTGCCTCTAGGCTCAAAAAATTATTGCCTCGTTTGATCTCAGTTAACCAAGGGGGATTTGTGTTGGGTAGGAAATTTTTTGACAACATAATTCTACTTAGGAAGCTATAGACTCAGGTTAGAAAAGACAAGATCAATGCATGGTAATCAAATTGGATATGGAGAATGCCTTTGATGGGGTCAGACATAGCTTCCTGTTGAAGGTTCTAAAGAAAATGGGGTTTGATGCAACATTTACAAATTGGATTGCTCAAATTGAAGAAATTATGGGATTAGGGGCCGATTATGATTGGAAGGACTTCAATTATCTAGGAATTCCAATCTTCCTAAGACTAGCGGATCCCTATGTATGGCAGTGAGTCCTTGACAAATTCAAAACCAAAATTTTGAATTGGGGAGGTATCTGGTTAAATAATGCGGGTCAGACTATCTTAGTGAAATAAGTGCTATCAACCATTCCTATGTACCAATCCTCAGCTCTTCAGGCACCTAAGTATGTTTTGCATCAGCTTGGCATATATATATATATCAGGAAATTTCTATGGGAGGTAGGGAAGCAAGATAATAAAAGATTCCACCTGGTAAACTAGAGGACTATCAAAGCACCTAAACAGCATGGGGGGCTTGGTATCTGCGATCCTTTTCTTACCAATCTGGTTATGGGGGCCAAGCGTTTTTGGCTGATGAAAACGAGGCCTGAGACCATTGGTGGGCGCAGGTAATGATAACAAAATACTTCCATCAGCACAACAAAATGGAAGAGCACATTGCAACAACACAAGGTTCTCCTATTTGGAAATTTCTCCAGTGATTTTCCGCTCTAATTTTGAGTAATCTCTACAAAATTCCATGGCAGGTTTGTTCGATCAACATCTGGTTGGACTCGATCCTGGGACACATTCCCTTGGGCTTGGATCCCTCTGTCTCCCCTCTTAGGGATCATTTCCTAGGGGTCGAGGTTTTCCTCTTAGACCAAATATCCAATTGGGACAGGCAGGGCCTTTGGGTTGTTTGGAAATTAGATAATATCTTGGCTCATTTGATCCCCATTTGGGATACTCTAAATGAGAAATTGATTGGATGCGCCCCTCTTGCGCAATCAATCGAAGATGGTGGTGGTGGAAGAGATCCTCATACACGATTAGGGAAGGCTACTCCCATTTGCTTTTCAATGACCAAATTCCCCCAAGTCCTCAATTTGGAGCAAAATATGGAAGACAAATGCAATTCTCAAAGTAAACTTCTTATGTTGGCTGCTCTCCCATAAAAGAATTCTCACTATTGAGGATCTCCAGAAAAGGGGTTTTATTCACCCCTCTCGTTGCCCCCTTTGTGAGAACTTGGAGGAAAGCATTCCCCATCTTTTCCTCCAGTGTCCATTTTCCAGATCGGTTTGGTCTGTGGCCCTTGGCCCGCTTTTCCTCAGGACTAGTTGGCCATCTTATCTCCTCCTCTTTTTTGCCTCTTGGTCCAAGTTTTACGCTATCCCTTTAGGCCAAAAGCTCCTTTAAATACCTCTAGATCGCCCTCCCCAAGTATGTTTGCTGGCAAATCTGGTTATCTAAAAACAAGGTGATCTTGTTGATTTGGGGTAGCATTGGATGTGCTCTAGCCATGAAAATTGGTGGAGAGGCTAAAGCACATGAGATCTCCAAGACCCGGAAATGGTTTGGGTAGATTCTAACTGGTTTGGGAGATATTAAAATAATTAATATTTTTAATGGATTTCCAAAGTCTAAACTTAGGAAAAATAAAATACTAATGAGTATTAATATAAAACTGGGTTAGAAGGTTCCAAAAGTCATGGATCAAGCCAAACCTAATCTTATTCGTTGATTAGAGATTTAATCTCAGCCGTTGATGGACCAATGAGAAAAGTATAAGAGGAGGCTTGAGGGTCAGTTGGAGAATACACCAGAGTGATCAATCATTCATTTTGCTAGAGTGGGATTGCTAAGCAAAGTTGAATCAGTGATCAGCAGCGAGGGGTAGTTAGTACGAGGTAGAGATGATATAGAGAGACCAGCGCAGAAGTAGAGAGGGGCAGTGAGTACGAGGTAGAGACGATACAGGGAGACTAGCGCAAAAGCAGAGAGAGGGAGAGCAGCAGCCAATCCAGGCAGTGTAGAGCCCAGGAGAGGCAATGCAGAGCCCAGAGAGACTTTGTCATCCACACAAAGGGAAGAGGAAGTGACGCAGAGGCTCCCAGAGGTTGCGTAGTGCCTCAAAGGGTTGGCGCAAAGGGTCCTGGGGCTGGCGCATGTCAGTAGGAGGCTGACGCAGTGGCCAGAAGGGCCAATGCGAAGCTTCAGTTGTGCTGGAGAGGGTCTCATTGGATAGGTTTTCTGAATACCTGTTTTCGGATATAGAGGTATTACTGTCATATATTTTTCTTTGTCGGGTGAGCCGGTTTAGGCACCTAGTTGTACTCAGATAAATTGCATAATAATATAACCCTCTGTATAGATGCACCAGTTTTCCCGCATTAGGTTTTTCCGGGGACATTGGTCCAAAAATAACAGTGTCAGTTGTGTGATTTTTTTCTTTCAATTGATGATCTGTAGATGTTGATATTGTACTTATGTTTATTTTCAGTATTTACATGGTAAATAACTTGTTAAGTAATTAAACAAGTAGGAGAAATAAACCAGATAGTACAGGGAGAATTTCTAACGTGCTAGACTTAGAAATTCCAACAGATCCTTAGTTCTTCTTGCCACCCTGCTAGGTACACTTCCTTCAAATCTCTTTCGTCTTGTTTCCAATTCCACCGACCTACAGTGGATCCTTCACTCAAATCTATAGAATTGGCTTGGATTTCTCCTTGGGCTAGGCCCTCTTCCTCCCCATCTCCATTGAAAATCTCTCCCCTTCACCCTTCTTGGATCCTCCGTCTGTCCCGCAATGAGCTTGATGAATGGAAAGAAAAATCTAATTCATGGATTCTCCAATTTGAGGGTGCCTCAAAAAGAAACCCTGGGGTAGCATGAGGGGGAGGGATTCTCATTAATCCTGAAGGAATATGTGTTGATCATTTTGCCTGGGGCTTGGGAAGGGATACCAACAACCAAGCGAAAGCTTATGGTTTATATCTTGGCCTCATTTTAACACATCAAAAGGGAATTAAGGGAATGAAAATTTTGGGCGATTCATTCTTGGTCATAAAGAATATGAGCTCCAACTCTTCAGCCTAGAATAACAAACTCAATCAGATCCTCAAAAGATCCCTTGGCATGCTCCCTCCCTTTGAGAAACTTCACTTTTTTTACATTCTAAGAGGCCTTAATAAGGAAGCAGATACACAAGCCATTATGGCATGCCAAATGAAAGAAGGTCATAACATGGTCAACGAAATTGAAGGTTATTCACCCATCGCTTAAGTATTTGAATGAATGTCTCAAATTCGATGTTAAAATTCCACTCCTCCAAGAATATTTTCCTAAAGTCTCAAAGCAAGGTAACAAGGGAATTTATAATTTCAATATTCTCACCCTCCCTCCCCTTGGGTGAGCTCACATTTCCTCCCCATTTTATCTTCACCCTACCTCTCCCCTCCCCCGCCTCTACATGATCCTCCAATTCACCCCCCTGCCTTCCACCCCACCTCCACATCAATCCCCCTCGGGAGCTCACTCCCTCCATCTCACCCTTCCACCCCGCCCCTTGTGTGTCCCCCCTCTTCCCCCCCATCTGGCATCATTTGATATACACCCTCCCTCATCCCTTGACATGAGGTTGTAATCGTGAGCATGCAAGGCCACTTGGCTTGGTGGATATGTTAAGTGTGCGAATGCCTCAGTCCATCCATCGTGTTTGGGTCCATTGCCTGAATAATCAACCAAACTCCACGTGAAAACCCTCAAAGAGCGAGATGCACTTACTCGGTATAGTTCAGATCGGATGGTTCAACTGTGTGAGGTGAAGGTTGTTTCAGCTAACATGGTAATCATGGAATCTCAGTGGGATCCCGGAGGTAAGCAGATTGCCTCTCAATGCCACACGAAGTTCTTGTTCGGATCCATCTATAAATTGCTGGATAACTATTTGAAACTCTGCCTTCTGAATGTGTACTACTCAATCCAGTGGGTCGTGGGAGATAGGTTTCTTTGGTAGGGTCCAGACTGCCAGTTGATTGTCTCAGTGGTTGGGGTAAGCCCAACCCCCCAATTTGGTGAGATTCACTTACATGTTGTTCTGGTTGGGTCGGGAGAGAAAAATTGGAACGAGAATATTGTTAAGGCCACTGTGAAAGGTCCTGCAGTTTCGTTGTGTCTATTTTCCACCGCGTCAATTGCCTCGCTATGAAAGGTCCCATGGTCTCACTGTGTCAATTGTCTCTCTGCATCAGTTGTCTCTTCGCGTGAAAGGTCTCACTATGTCAATTGTCATGGATGTTGGCTCCTAGGGGTGTTATTGGGAAAACTAGTGTCCATTCAGAGCTGCTAGTCCCACTAAGATGGGTAGCTATCTGGGAAACAAACAATCTAAAGTCACTTGCGTTTTCCTTTATGAGAGATAGATGAGAGAGAAGCAGAGAGTACCAACCTTAGTCTTTCGCTTGGCTCCTTGCTTGTTTCCTCTCTCCCATGATAGAGCTTTCACCACTCCTTCCTCACTTGTCCCGCTTCAAAGAACACCTATAGAGTGAAAGCAGCAAAATACCATCAAAGCATAGAGATCTATAACGATAAATAATATAGGATCATATGTATATTAACCATCCAAATGCATACACAAATACAATAGCTGACCTTGTTCCTTTAGGGTATGAAACAACACTTTTAGGGGCTTAGAAGCCCTTGGTTTATGGACATATGAGATTGGGGTTGCAGTGCCCAAATATGTCTATAACAGGTTGCCCCCTAAAGCGTGAGGTTCGTAAATCTCTGATGTCGGGTGAAACGCTTTATCATGAGATCCGAGTTTTTTGAACTGGAAAGGTGACCTGTAATAAGAATACAATACTAATACATTATCTTCATAAATATTTTCATGATCTAGCTGAGGCGGGCATCCCATAGTCAGCTTTAATAAATTCATTTTCATGTACATATGACAGACAACCGTCTGTGTTGGACCAGACTGATGATTCTGGTAGGGCCATCTATCACTTGGCTTGGATGACTATCTATGCAGCTATGATGTCAATTTTATGTCTTTATTTTTGCTGAATACATTGCAAGCCTTGATGGATGAAAATAGATCCCAGGGTCTTTCAAAAAATCGGTTCAATCTTTCGCCCGGAGTACAAGTCGATACCAATGTGAAAAGATGTTCTGGTGTCCGAACATTGGAAAGACCAATTGCATGAAATATACCAGCCAAATGATGTGATAGCTGTTAACAGGCCGCGAGAGGAATCAACTGATATGATAATGACCCTAGGTACTGCAGTACAATTCACGTGGTGTGAATACATGAGTCGATGTCGAACACCACGCAAAATCTTTCGGTCGAAGGCCATTGATGTAAACCTGTTGCCGGAAGTGAGAAACTTGCCATTGAGGCATACAAGCTTCAAAGTACGGAAAGGGTTGTTCCTAAGTCAACTTCTTGGATAATGAGCTGATGTCGACACGAAGTGACCCGTCGTAGGAGGGCCTTAATGAATCTCACATCTACGACACGAAATGGAGCAAATGATTTTGTGGAGGTGAAAATGATCTGATGATACAAGGTTCAGGGTGGTGGTCATGAAAGAATGAAGTGTGAAGGTATTGCAGCAGATGAGATGTTAGCTGGGTTAGTGAATTCTCTAAGCGACTTCTCTTGAACATATCGGTGACACTGAAATGGATTGGTAGCATTAACCCCAAAAATGGATGGTACGGAGGACCAATGGTGATATGATCGGTGAATGGAATAACCCAACCTGACTCAATCATGATGATGGAGTGAAAGTGTCATGTTCAAGAGCGACCTGCTACCAATAAAGTTCTTCAAGTTTTCTTCCCAATTTTTCCCC
>APFE030259355.1:67703-101427 GCA_000404065.3 Pinus taeda
AACCTTAAAACGAAAAAACTATGCTTGTTATAAGTTCGCATGCCCCCAGCATAATGACGTAAATCGAGGTGCATGCCCCCAAGCTTCATTGCATTCAACGCGGTGGTTGGAATGAAGGTTTACCTTCAAGATCTTTGAAAGACTCAACTTGGATTTTATGAGATCGTGATCAAAGACTTGATTTGGAAAGGGAGTTGTTCCATTTTTTAATGAGGTTGACACAGTAAAAGAACTATCCTCATAACCCTTGTTTCATTTTGTAACGAGGTCAACACAAGATAAGAACCGTCCTCGGAATTCACCGTATTTACAATATTTGATAGAAAATCAAAAATTGAAGGATGATTAAGGTCACTGGAATAATCTTCGTGGTAATTCGGAAGATGGGAACGATGGTGGTAATCTCCCCATGGTGCCTCTCCTATCATCATTGACTGAATGATTCCTTCATCTGTAGAATGTACATGCGACCAAGGATCTGAAGAGGTGCCATATTCCTTAGACCAATCTATCCAAACACTCGATGAGTGTTGATTTGGGTTTGCCCCCCAGGCCAAGAAAATTGATTTCTACAATATTTCTATTGGGCTTCGGGGCAATACCCGGCGAGGATCCATGCTGACAAAATGTTCGGGAATCTTCTGAATCTTTTAAATATAGAAGATATCATATTATAGGTTTCCACCATGGCCACTTCCGCCATATTACTCAGAGGCGGTAGGGAAAAAGTACCCATTAAGGCAGGGTCTTTTAGGAGGCCTACTCTGACATTTTGAAGCTAATGAGAGTTTCCATGGATCATTGGAATGCTTCCCGTAACTTGTGAACTATTGGGGAGGAAGGTTTGCTGGTCAACGATTGTAATTCCTCCTTGAAAAGGAAATGCAATCTTTCTAAATTATGTTGACACGACTACAACCATAGCATAAATCTAAGGCCTTCCCAGTAGGATGTTGTAATCGAGGTTTCCATCGATAACTTTGACATCAATTTCTACTGTTTTTCCCCCCAGTTCAACTTGCAAGTTACTTAAAATCCCGTACGGGGTGTATGTTCGTCCATCGAATGCTTTTAATGTCGTTGACGATCGCGACAAGGGTGGTGAGCCTAATGTTTTCCAGCAACTCATTGACATAACACATGTAGATGCCCCCTCATCAATAATTGTTCGTTGAACAATTTTGTTGAGGGCTTTCACCTGGATGAGGAAAGCGAGTTGAGTCGGTAACTGAGGTTCTTATCCTTTATGATTAAGACCCACAAGGTTGGAATCCACTGGGTCAATCCCACCTATTGCTAATAATAAAGCTTGCTTTTGGGAAGGGCAATTTTGCAGTACTTCAAGTGTCGACATAGCAGATGGCGATTGGGCCAGATCCTCTACTATATTATAATTCTATGCTACTCGAGCATGAGGATTAAATGTCGATTTTTGTACTACTCCCTTCGGTGGTTTTATTGTTAGCTCAGGAATGATGGGTGGCACAACTTCGGTTGAAGTTGTTGTCGAACTACTAGGTTGGTTTGCAGCCTTGTTGTTCGACATCTGTGGATTCCCGTGATCTTTATTCCTTGTTGATATCAAAGCATCATTTTGTTGTTTCGAGATGGACAACATAAGCACTTGGGACAGGGAAGCATTGCCGCTAGCAACCAGATTGGTTTCTGGGTTTGGAAACGGATCAGTCAATACTGCTGAGGTTTTTGAACTCTTAAATAATTTCTTAATCTTAGCTTTATATGGACAGTCCTTCGTCCAATGGTCTTCATCACATATGTGACATGCCGAAGGAGGTTTCTTTTGTCCAGAAGGGTTTGTAGAAGATTTTTCAGGAGACGAATCATCTTGTTTCTTCTTTTTGCTTTTCCCTTTCTTCTTTCCCCTTGGTTTCTTTGGTTCTTTGCCTTTGTCGGTCGACAACATTAACCTCCAAGGAAAGAAGTCTTCATTTGCATTTTGACTAGAAATCGTATGGGCTTTCTTAGATGTAGCCTTTGCGTTTTTTGTGCTGGTCGTACCTATCACACCATCACTGGCATGAAAGTATTTGTTTGATTTAGGAGGAGGAACAAAAAACTTTGGTCTAGGAGCATTAGGGATTTTGTCACAGAGCGTGCCATACTGAGTATAGATCAAGTATAGATATTCCACACGAGCAATGACTTTCTCTTCAGTGACAACCCCCCCTTAGCCACATCTTCTGTCATAGAAGGTTACGATGACTTAATAAACCATTCAGCTAATAGTTGATCAGGAACATATGTTTTTACCATTCGACGACGACATCGCCACTCATGAATATGATCAGATATGTGAGTGGCCGTCGTCTGCTTAAAATTGGTAAGAAGCTCCATTCCTGTTTCGTACCTTATTGGTAACTGAAAATGGGTTAAAAAGGTGGTAGCAAGGGCATTGAAGTTATCGAATGAAGCTCTAGGCAATTCGATGTATCGTTTTGCTGCGGACGAGTTAACATTCGCTGAAAAAGGTGAAGCCTAATCGAATCATCATTGAGAGTGTTGGACGAACACCACAGATGAAATGTCATCACATGATTCGACAGATCTTCACCCAGATTTCCATTGAATTTAGGAATATTTGACGAAAGTTTATGAGGAATCGCCGGTCACCAAGGGGCGTAAGAAATTGGATCATTTGTTAGCCGATTTAGATCTGGTAATTCTAAATTTGCAGTGAAAGGCAACTGTTGATTCAGGTTTGGTGAAGCATACCCAGGATAAGATGGGATCGCTTGAGCAATAGGTATTTTCATACTAGTATAATGTATTTCATGCTGATAAATTTGATAAGGTTGATGGGCATAACCATTATGATATGATTGATGATGACCGTTTTGAATATACGGCTGCCCATTACCCGCAAAGCTTTGTTGCTCAAGTCCTCGGTAAGCTTGCTGGAGTTGTGGTTGTTGATATTGCACCAGCCATGTTTGTGAAGCCATTTGCTGTTGTCCAATACTGGATGTTTGACCAAGATGAGGGGTGATAGTACTTGTTTGAGCCCGAGTCGCTCCAGTTAAGGAGCCACTAATCGATGATTGTGGTTGTGTCATGGAGACAAGAGGCTGTTGTATTACGACCTAAGAGACTTGAGTTTGACATACAATAGGCAACGCTTGTACTTGCGACACCGTCACAATAACCGATGTAATGGGAATATTTGACATAGGTAGATTTGGTTGCATTGAGTATACAACTCTTGGCTTTTGAGGCAGTATTGGCACCCAACCACTCGAAGTGATTCCAGCTTGACCCGAATTCTGTTGTGAACTCTCATTTGGTTGTTCTCCCGGAGGGAACAATGGAAAGGCATCCTGTCCCCCATATGGCGGCAATCCAGTTTTCAAAGGGAAGATTGGCCTTTGGAGACTGGACTGTCCAAATTGATACTGTTGCGAACGATCAATTTGCTGAGACTCAACATAAGAAATTCGAGATAAGGTTCCGAATGAACAAATAGGAACAAACCATACTATCGAAATAGTCCCTGGGTGGACTCCATCTAGTGGTTGAGAACTAGTTGGGACAGATAGTACATCAACAAACATCGTCAGAGTAGCAGTAGGAGGTTCTGCTGCTGCTGTATCGGATGACACAGTCCTAGATGTCGATGGTTGTTTAGACATATCGAGTCTATCCAAAAGACTTCCTAGCGATTCTACAGGAACTTGCGATGAAGGATGACTAAATTCTGTAGTAGAAGTATATAGGTGGATCCCAGTTCCAAAATGCAATGGGGTACTAGATAGAAGATCCTCCACAATTTCTTCTATAGAAATCAGTTCAGGTGGAAGAGGTAGACAGTTAGGTTCGTAAAATATTTCTGGTGCCGAAGAAGGTATAGACTCTGCAATGACAGATGTTGAAGGGGTGACACCTTCCGAATTAGCCCTAGATGGAGATGGTTCAGGAATAGAAGTGTTTACCGTTACACTAGGATCAGTTCTAATGTATTCTTGTAACCGCGGAACTTCTTTTGTAGAGGCGGGGATACTAGAAATAGTTGGAGTAACTGGAGTCTCTAAGGATATTGAAACACAAGTTTCAAAGAAGCCAGGAGACTTTGACCCAGTTAAACGAGATCGCTTGGCCCGGAATGGTTTAGTTTCTGGAGTCAAAGACTGTTGACTCATTAGTCTCCGTGAACGACGGGGTTTTGATTGACTTTCTTCCACGATTGCGGATTACTTGATCAACTCAAAATAAAAAGGGGAAAAAGTTATTCTGAAATAAATGAATTTTATGACGCTTTGACACAACTTGATTTTTCAATTTTTAAGAGTCGAGAAAAAGCTAAAGATGACTCTAGTCGCCTTCAATTTTTAATGAGCCTGAAGTGAAAAGTGTTCAAATGGACCTTTTCTTTTAAGAAGTTTGAAAAGGAATGAAAGTGACTACTCTGGAAATCTAGATAGAGGGATTACCAAACCAATCATAAAACTACAAAATACTATTTAAGGTATGACAATCAATCTTCCCGAATGTTGTGTTCAGTGCATTGCGATCGATAGGGCGACAGACACGGCTTCCTAAGGATAAAGGATATAGCCTATTGTGGTCTCCCAATATATACTCAACGGTACGTGGGAGCAGAAATCCGTACTGGCACTTGTCCTATCAAAGAGGAGGAATCACCCAACCTACGATGAAAATGATAGTTACCAGGCTTTATGACGCTGGAATACGTCTCTAGCCTAGACTCCTAGACGTTGTGCATTAGGTTCCAAAGCATTTTTATGTTCATTGAGGTTTATTTTACAATTCATCTTTCTTAAGAAGTTTTCCTTTAAGGTTCCACCGTGTGATGTAGATATACAAGTCCTAAATATGCAATCTAAGATGATAAACAGTCGTTTACTTTCTTTTAGCAATGAAAATCCTAGCTACTAAGGAAAGAGAAGTAAAATTCTTTCAACATAGAGCAGAGAGCACACACTAAGATGCACTGTCCTAAATCAATTTCCGCATGTAGTATAAATGCAAATGCACATGTATGTATTTGTTTTTCAGTTTCCTTAATGTGAGAATGACAAAAAGAAAACTAAGTACAGATCTGAACTATTTTTTCTCAAAGCGACACTACAAAAATTTCTTTTCAAAAACGAAAGGAAGATTAAGACGACACTTTCAATTTCGACTTGAAAACTACTTTCGACACTTCAAAGAATTGATGATTCAAATAAAATACAATGGCAAAAGTGTAATCGATTATCTAAAATAGGAAGAATTTACGACACGCTTTTCTTTGACTGAGAACAACAGTTGCGACACTTTCAAATCAAAAGACGACAGTTTGATTAAGCTACTATTTGCAAAGGAGAACTATAAATGATGAAAAATACATAAAAAACATTCACAATTCTTTATCAATGGAGGCTGAATAATGAAAAGGAAGAGAGTTTATCAATGGAGGCTGATCATAGACAACAAAACTACTGAATAACGCTGAAGGCAATGAAGAAAAAGCCAAAATCTGGAGGCAGAAACAGTTTCACTCAATCATCGCACCTGTAACACAGGGAAACATGGATGCATCTCACCTGCAACACACGAGAGGTGCGATGCATCCAGGTTGCCAATGAGAGACAGTGCGATGGTCCATGGACGAGATTGAGCTTGGTTTTCACTCACAGTTTGCAACTAAGTTTAGGGATTTAGGCTGAGCTAATGATAGACAGTAAACACAAAGTACAAGGGCTGATCTAATGAGGTTACTTGAGCTACCACCAGGGCACTTAGGATGTTTGTAAGTCAGTTGTTCAGTTCATAAATAAACTCGGAGATTGACTGAAGCATCGTTGATCTACTTTGTACTTGCATAGCAAATGCAGTTCGAAGGCTAGCTAGCTTAACTTCAGGCTCCGTCTGTAGTTTATAAAGCAAACAAATAGAAACAAACAAACAAACTATTTGTTCCCCAGCGGAGTCGCCATTTTGTTATCGGGAAAACTAGTGTCGATTCAGAGCTTCTAGTCCCACTAAGATGGGTAGCTATCTTAGAAACAGACAATTTAAAGTCACTTGTGTTTTCCTTTATGAGAGATAGATGAGAGAGAAGCAAAGAGTACCAACCTCAGTCTTTCGCTTGGCTTCTTGCTTGTTTCCTCTCTCCCTTGATAGAGCTTTTGCCACTCCTTCCTCACTTGTCTTGCTTCAAAGAACACCTGTAGAGTCAAAGCAACAAAATACCATCAAAGCATAGAGATCTATAACCATAAACAATATAGGATTAGATGTATATTAACCATACAAATGCATACACAAATATAACATTCAAAGATATACAAGTATATGGAGGAAAACTCAAATAGCTTTATTGATAGAAGTAGTAGAAGAGAGGATTACAACCAAGTTGTCTAATCTAGTGCCATCCTCCTAGCGTGAAAGCCCTCTTCACCTCATGAAAAGCTAGATCACCCAACAATACAATGTTTCACAGAGAAACCAACAACACTTCCTTACAAAATACAAAATTCCAGCCTTTGGATCTCTAGGATGAGGGATCCATATATAGATATTTGTAGGTGGGTGAGTCAGCGTCTGGGATTTTGACTAGTGTCATTTCTCTGATAGTTCTTGTTTCCACTTGGAGGTTTCATGATCTCTTACTCATCCTTGGGTGAATTCAAAGAGGTAAGTGTCAAATGAGCAGTTTCTAGAATATTCTATGGGTTTCCACCTAACAAACTGCCTCTACCATTTGCCTATTCTCGCTCATCGCACCCTACAGAAGGGTTTTTCAGTATGCATCCCACTTTTTGCATGTAGCAGGTGAGATGCATCGCACCCTTAGCAATGAGCAGTCTGTATGGTCCAGTTTTGACCAGTTCTGAGTAGTTTTTGAGGGAGAACTTCTGGGAGATGATGTAATCAGCTGACCTTGTTCCTTTAGGGTATGAAACAACACTTTTAGGGGTTTAAAAGCCCTTGGTTTATGGACATATGAGATTGGGGTTGGAGTGCCCAAATATGTCTATAACAAGGGGTGTCATCACTCGCGCTCGGGCAGGGTCGGTGGCCACGCTAAACTTAATTGGGAAAAATGTCCTCCTTTGGCCTCTTTCTCCCCTCTCGCATGTGGAATATGTGAAAGGGAACACACCGAATTGCCAGAGGGTATGGCCAAACTGCAAGAACTTCTTCAACATCAGAGGATCGAGGCACGTGAAATGCAAGAGATAAATGTCGAGAAGAGAAAGAAAATTTAGTAGCTTGAGGAGGAAGTCGGTGCACCCAGAAACAAGATTCAAGATCTCCAAATTCCTCTGGTTATGCAGTACTGTAAGACAACATAAGAAAGCAGTAGCTTCGATCTCAACCGTCCAACTGACCCAAAGGATTAGTCAATCTCAACACGTCTGCGAAAAATGTCTAATTTTAAATGCATTTTGCTATTATCGCAAAGTCTACACTAGTACATTAGTAGTCACTCAGTTGTTTTTTGTAATTTTGAAGGAAAATTGGACTTGGATATTCAGTATGTAGCTTATGAAGCCTATCAATGGAAATGTACTGAAATTGTAAATCTCTTGTTTTTAGCCGCGACCGAGCACGGATTAATATATGTACAGTAGCCTTTCCCGTTTAAAAAAATAATCATTGCTAGTCCCTTTTCCATGTGAATTTGGTTTTAGTATTAAATCTAGATATTTGAACATTAAAAGGGAACAAATTCTTATAATGTTTTTCTTCACATCTCACAAGGCATTAAAGTAGGAAACTAACTTATGATCATTGATTTCCATGTTAGTATCCTTACAATACAACTTGACAATCTCTTATATATTTTTCCCTTCACCATTACAACCATTTGAAAATAGAATTACATAATCAACAAAGAATATGTGTGTTATATGTTCTAAACCCCCTATCTTTGTTCCTCGAATACTTCATAGCCTTCTTGCATCTTGAATGGAGTTTCTAAGACCATGAATGATCAATAGATAGAGAGAGACAAAATCCTTCTCTCAACCCTCTCAAGGGTTTGAAAAATGGAGAGTTACTCCATTGATAAAAACAATAAAGGATACATCAGGGAGGTTGGAGCGGGGGGGCTAATAGTAAACCTCTAAGAAAAGATAGAAATAAATTTCGCATGGGGACTAGGCAATGCCACAAACAATCAAGTAGAAGCACTCTCCCTTTAGCAGGGTCTGAACATCAACGTTTCTAATGGTATCAGGAACTTGATTATCATTGGCGATTCTATGAAAGTAATCCAAAAATGCTTGAAGCTCTCCGAGAATGAGAACCTCCTCGATGTTGAATCCTCCCCAATCATTATTAAGATAAATTATCTATTAAAAAGGTTTGAAAAGGTTAAAATGTTCCAAGTGTTGCGACCTAACAACCATGTAGCAGGCGCGCAAGGAAACGTCGGGGTGGCTTTAGAGAAAGGCTCCTTATGCATCAACCACTCTGTTAGAATATGTCACGTCCCTTGTTTCGAAATAAAGTCGTCACGTTGGTGCAGTACAGTTGGGGTACGAGTCTGCAACACATGAAACTCATTAAGGAGATCTCCTTGATGGTCCTTTGCAATGCATTGGGAGATGGGGTGGTGGGTAGGAAGTTATGGAACAGGTGTGGCAACTGTAGTTCGAAGGCCATTATCTGTGACAGGTGGGTGATGCATCCTCGGTTATTTAATTGGAATTTTAATATAGTTCCAATCGTGGGGTGGGCAAGTACCATCACAATTCGCTCCAGGCTAGTTTTAGCAGTGGAGGAGATGGAGGGTAGTTGTTTTGCCATGATGCAAAGTCGATTTGCATTAATGAAGGATAATACGGGAAGGAATGCTGGAATTGACCAGGCTATTATTTATAGCAGTTGGTTGTGCATGTTAAATCACAGGATTTTGTCAATTCAGGGTAGAATCACCACGAAAATGGCTTCTACAAGCAACGGAAGTGGTGGCGGAACTAGGTCGGGATGCTCCGGGAATTTAGAAGGCTTGGTTGATAGCTCCTACAAGCATGTCATAAAGGAAATTGTAAAAGAAATCAACGAGAACATGGCGGTTTTGTATGCCCAGTTGGGACGCAGCAAAGACATGGAATTATTGCAGAAAACTATGGAGAGCATGTGTACAGACGTGATGAGTTTGGGACAAAATGTGGAGAACATTGAAGTCAAAGTCGAGACTGCAACAGTCGGGGTGTTGAAAGAAGTATTCGGATTTGGGGACGACTTTGTCCCTCATGTTGAAGGTGTTGCAGACACTATTGTTCAGTACCTAGAATCTGGGGTGGACGGTGTTGAAGAATTGGTTATGACCGCAGACAAAGCCTTGGGAGAAATTGATCGTGGTAGCAACGAGTAGAAGTTTTCTTTTATGTTATATCAATGTTTTGTCGGTCTATACAATATGATGGGGTTTTTTGGAAAGTCTACAGTATAGGCTATGTACAAAGCTCGTTTGTAAATAGTGTTGGTAGCAATAGGGTCCTTCTCCAGTTTAAAATGATGAACATTTTTGAGAGATTTCTCTCCAAGATTGTATGGGACCTGGCCCTTTTCCAATTTATCTAATGAAAATGCTACCCGTTCTATTTAAAAAAAAATAGTAAAGGATACATATATCACACCCCATGATCCATTTGACAACAAGTGGATTAAAACCAATATGAATAAGAAGCAACCTCTAGTGAAACCATTGCTAGCAGTTTTCTAGTCTTACTTGTATGTAAATCCTCTTGCTCTAAACTTCAGCTTCGTGTATATGGCTCCCCTTGAGAAACCCAAATTTCTCTAGAGAAATGACATTTGAAAGTATACTTTTAAGTCTCATTGTCAATACTTTGGCAATGATCTTGTATATGTAGTTACAAGTGAGATCAATTGGAACTCATCAAGTGACAAGAGGCTATCAAATTTAGGAATTTGGGTAATAAAAATACTATTAATGGTGCTCAACACTTTCCCTAAAATCCAAGCTTCCTTTACAACCCTTAAAAGATTTTTTCCAACTAAATTAAAGAAACCAAAGAAAAAATCAACAATACAACCATTGGGACCTAAACTCTTATCTTTTTTGAATAAGGATGTCACCAACAATTACTCCTTAGACACCTATTAAAAATATGTTGGTTATCTTCCTTTGGGACCATATATAAGAAATCATAATTTGAAATGTCGAACACCAATCTCCACTAAATCTTTGAATTTATTGGTACCTTCTCCATTCAATTTTTGCATCTCCCAAATGGTATTTTTGGCTTTTCCAATTTTAGCAAAATGAAGAAAAGACTATATATTTTTATCTTTGAAATCCAACCATATCACCCTACTCTTCATACGCCAATCCACTTACTGATACTAAGATACTTATTCTTTTATTCTCCAAGTCCTTGTACATTTGAAGCTCATGCTCATTACAACTATTGTTGACACATATAACCATGTGATTAAAAAAAATTGCAAAAGTATTGCAAATATATTTCTACTCTTGTGCAAATATGATATTTAATGTCATAGGTAGGTGAGGTCCTCTATAGAAGAAAATTAGCTAAAGTTTAGTTATTATGTTATGCGATGGTATGGTTGTTCTTTACATGTTAGTTATGTGTTCTGGTTCACGATGAAGTCTTAGCCTTATATGTGAATTTATAAATATGGCATCAAATGGAGAAACGAGGATGATTATTCAATTAATATACATCTTCGTCTATAAGTCATGTACGTGTATATTGTTGTCATATATTCATCATACATTTTGGTTGTTGTCTTATACATAACAAAAAGAAGGAAAAATGTACGTGTATATTGTTGTCATATATTCATCATACATTTTGGTTGTTGTCTTATACATAACAAAAAGAAGGAAAAAGGGGTTTTTATTCTTGGCACATAAAATGAATAAGGGACTGTAACAATGGCTCAAATGTTTATTACTTTACAAGCATACATCTATCATGCATAAGCGAGTGATGAGGCATGCACTTGTGGTTGATATACATAAGGTTATATTGTTGGTTATGTTAGAATGTATTTGCATTGATATTGAATAGAGTTGTCAACTTGGAAAATAATATGGGACTATTGCTCACGACCATGTGAGCATTTATCATATTGGACTTCAAGATAATTTGCCTTGGTTTCGATAATGGTGGGCACTTGTTATGTTTTTTATTAACAACCTATATCTAAGTTTCGAGCCTAATATGGCCACTAATCTTCCCATGCATTAACTCAATTAGAATGATACCGTATTGTGTTGGCTTTGCAATTAGCTAGCCTTGGGAAGTTGTTATCACTTGCAAGCCCAAATTTGTAAGTCATTTTGGCATTCTTCGTTGGTGGTTATGCTCAACTATGGATAATTTTGGAATTGTTCCTTGTTGTGGGTGCTCAACAAATTGTTCCGAAAGAAATGTAAATTAATATGCACATTTAAGAAGTTTGTATTAATTACAATTGACTATAGTTTCTCATTCTATTTCTAAATATTAAAATTGGCCTCTAATAATAATGTAGGTTTTCAAGATCTTTTCTCCCTTCTCTCTCGTTTGGTTTGGTTTTCAAAAGGAAATTTGAAAATAGTGTTTTGTTGGTTGCTATGATGGAAGCTTATTGCTTATTGTTGTAAGAACTTGTATGTTCTATTTCATTCCTCATGATTGCACTTTCCATAAAAGTTTATTTCCCTACAAGCATGTTTTGTATGAAATGTCGATATTCTTTGTTTAAAAGAGTTGTTATTTTTCAATTAATTGGCCAAAATTAAAATGGTTTGCTTATGTGGGGAAACATAATGTAAATATTAATGTCGCCCCTATTTATGAGTGTTATAACTTGAATTTGAGTACTTGTTAATGAAAGTTTTGGGCGCAATTTTATAAAATATTTTGATAAGCTTTTAGTTTGAAGTGGCCACAATTGAGGTCATGAATAAAAGTGATTCTTTTGCAAGTTGTGTAAAATATTGAGTGCATTGTTCCAAGTGTCAACTGGTTGATAAATGGTAAAGAAAATTTGATTGAGTGTTGTAGCTCACTCAGAACTTGGGGTCAACATATTTACTGGTCAATATTGTACGAATCACCTACAATAATTTTGGGATATGTCCATGGTTGGACACTCGACTTTGTTTCTATGTGCATGTGAAGCGTATTAACATTCAATTACTAATATTATTAAGCTAGCGTTAGTAAAAACAATTGAAATTATGAATATTTTTATTCATAACTTATATCTATATACATAGAGCTTAATTTAAATAATTAAAATTAATAACAATAATAAATAATAATAAATAAAATAAATAAATTTAATAATAATAATTAATAGGTTAATTTAATTAGTGCCCATTATTATGAAAAGGCACTTATGTCAAAAGACATGACCTTTAAACCCTTGTGGCTAGTCAACTCCTATAAAGGAGAACCGCCCAAGGGCTTGTAAACCATCTTCTGAATATTGAATAATAATATATCATGTTTATACATAAATGAGTCTCCAAGTGACAAATTCTAGTGAATAGGGTTTTTATATTCCATTGGTATAATAGCGCTCCAGATCCTCTCGCCTGTAATGTTGTTCATCCACCATTCTCTCCATTTCCGTTGCGTACCTTCTGTTGTCTCTCCATCGTATATTGACCCGTCCCAATCCATCGTCATTCGTTTCCTTACCTTGTTTTTCCATCTGTTGTTCTCATTGTCATTCCATTCCGTTGATTGTTCCCCTGCTCAATCACATTTCGTATTACCCCGCTGCATACCAGTCAAACGTATTACCCCCGCGGTCATCAAACATCGTGACACTACTGTGACAACATCCACGCAGACATAATTAATAAAAGTCTCGTCTCCTGTTGTCAAAAGGCGTGACCCGGTCTAAGGGTCAACGGGTAAGGCTGATGTCAATTCGTAAACGGCTCAGGTATAATATATAAGTGGTGTTTGAAACACTAGTTTACAAGCATAACATTTAAGCTTGGTACACTAGGGTTAATACACGTTAATGTTGACCCATTTTTTCTCATAGTTATGTTAAAAAAAAAAAAAAAAAAAAAAAAAAAAAAAAAAAAAAAAAAAACCTCGAAGAATATTCAAGAACTCGATAGAATGCGCAAGTGCTTTGACAATGTCAAAAGAAAGCAAGATGAATTCGGGAAGGGACAAGACCAAATGGAAGAGAACATAAAAGAAATAAAGAGCATGATGAGCCAGTTTATGGGAGGAGCCAATCCACCTTTTAATCCCTTAGTGACACAAATTCCAAAGAATATGGAAGGCGAAATTTTTCCAAGTCATGAATTTTCGTCGATGCACGAAAGTCACGAGTACCACATATACAGTTTGAAAGAAGTCAATACCATACAAAGTTTCCCGACAGAGACTACCTTAAAATTAAAAGAGAATTACCTAAGTATGATGGTGAGGGCCATAAAGGCACCATTATATGAGTAAATAAAATGGATGCCATTTTCAGAGCAAACCCGCCAATAGGTGAACAAGAGAAGGTCATGACCACATCCAACAACATGGAAGTGGAGGCATATGATTGGTTCCTATGGTGGTCGAGCAAATGTGCAGCTCGCTTGTTCAATTGGGAAAATTTTAAAAATGTCTTGCTAAAAAGTTATCATGACGAACAAGAAGACAATGTTTACGAAAATTTGTTCATCTCAAACAAAAAGGATTAGTAAGAGAATACACCCACAAGTGGGAAGTATTAGTTATAAGGAAAAGGGGGTTCTCAGACGAAGAGTTGCTAAAAATGTGTCGATGTGGCCTTAAGGATTATATTTGGGAAGAATTAAAACTATATAAACCCTAAACCATTGAAGAATATAGACATGCAACAATAATTATTGAGCGAAAATATAAACTCCATAAAGCGTCATATGCCAGTAATGAAAAATCAAATAACCACTAAAAAGGGAAGCCAAGTAAATTATCTTCAGAAAACATTGGTAAGTACATTCCACCACCAATGCGCAATGGAGGAAAACAACAGTCAAATGTTGAAAGAAAAAGGGATGGCAAGTGTTGGACATGCAGAGACAAATATTCCCTAGGGCACAGATGCACTATGCAAAAGCATTACAACTATGAAGCAAAGCAAGAAGAAGAATCTTCAGAGGATAGCTCTGACGAAGAAAAAATGAAGAAAACGGGACTCCTAATTGAGATCCAGAAGAAGAGAATATGCCACGAATTTCTCTGGCAGCCATCACAGGGATAGCTCAACCACAAAAACTAAAGCTTAAAGGGCATATCAAGAAACAAAACGTTATTGTCTTAATAGATTAAGGAATTATGCATAACTTTATAAATGTCAATGCCACAAAAAGACTGAACATTTTTGCCTACCCAGTAGCAGATTTGAAATATATGGTGACAGATGGAAAACAAATAGATGGAGTAGGAAAGTGCCATAACGTGAAAATGAAACTAAACGAATATGAAATGGAGTCCAACTTTTATACAGTCCCTTTAGGAGGAGTAGACGTTGTTTTAGGAGTAAAATGGTTGCAAACACTAGGGACGTATTCGAAAAATCACCAAAAACATTTCTTAATGTTCAAAATGGATGGAAGGAAGTATAAGTTGTTTGGATTCCAAGCCCCACCTACCCAAGTTATTTCTGCTATACAAATGAAGAAGCTTATTTGCAAGGGAGTCTCGATATTCATCTTTCAATGTCAATAGTTAGAGTTATTATCAATAGAAGTGATTCACGAACAATTTGAAGTTTCAACCCTAATACAGAAAAATGAAAAGTTTTTTCAAAATTTATTGATGAAATTCCCCCCTGAAAGGAAAATTGGACATATCATTGAATTCAAACCAGATTCAACACCAGTAAATGTAAAGCGATATCGCTATCCCCATCATCATAAAATAGAAATAGAACAGTTATTACAAGATTTATTAAAGCATGGAGTCATTACGAAAAGTAGACGTCCATACGTTGCACCAGTAGTATTGGTTAGGAAGAAATATGGATCTTTCCAGTTGTGTATAGATTATAGAGGATTAACAAAATTACTATTAAACACAAATTTCTGATTCGATTCATTGATGAGATGCTGGACGAACTCCATGGTGCATAATATTTCTCAAAATTAGATTTGAGATCAGGTTACTATCAAATTCGAGTGAGATTATGAGTCATTGAAAAGACTGCATTTAGAACTCACGAAGGGCACTATGGGTTAAAGGTAATGTCATTTGGTTTAACAAACGCACTAGCCACCTTCTAGGCAACCATGAACGAACTCTTTCACCCATACTTGCAAAAAATTGTATTAGTCTTCTTCGACGATATTCTCGTTTATAGTAAGACATGGAAGGAGCACCTCAAGCATCTAGAGCAAGTATTATCTGTATTAGAGAATAATCAATTTGATGCCAAGTTATCAAAATGTACCTTTGGGCAAAAGGAAGTTGAATACCTGGGACACATTATATCCATGGAAGGAGTCAAAGTGGACCCCAACAAAATCAAATCAATTAAAGAATGGCCCAAACCCAAGAATGTATCAAAACTAAGAGGATTTTTGGGTTTAACTGGGTATTACAGAAGGCTCATAAAAAACTATGCACATTTGACAATGCCCCTGACTAACTTGTTAAAAAAGAACGCTTTTCAATGGAATAACCAAGCAGATGAATGCTTCAAAAATCTAAAAGAAGTGATGTCAACCACACCAGTACCAGAAACTCTAGACTTCTCCAAACCATTCATAGTCGAATGTGATGCTTCAAGGTTCAGAATTGGAGCAGTATTAATGCAAAACAACCACCTGTTTTTGCCACAAGTACCACCCTATCAAAACCTACCTTGGTATCAATTTTGAATGGGTCCCCTAAAGTTGATCTTCCACCTCTCCGAATGATCTGTTTTATTCCAGAGACTTTAACTCGTTGCCGAGCCAAATCTCCAATTCCTAATGGTTAAGCCCCCCTCTTTAAACATCTGCCACATGATCCATTTATAACGCTTTCTAGTTCTTCATTCATATCCTCCATCGGCACCTTTTCAGCCCTCAAAAACCTTCCGTCGCACCTTCATCTCCATTATAACTCTTTATAATAAAAATACTAAAAAAATGCCTAAATCACCCTTTTTTGCCTATCAGAATCAACACTAAGGCATGATGCGTACCACTATACTTTGGACCCAACGACTTTATTAACCATATTATATAAATATCGGGTCTGGAGCCCCATCGCATATCACAATCGGCCAAGTCCTAAGGCTATATATATATATATATATATATATATATATACCTATATATTTATAAATATATATTATATATATTAATTTATATATATATATAAAAGCACACCTGTCTTCTGGACTGCGATGGCTTTATTAACTGCAATATATATTAACATATCGGGTCCGGAAACATATCGCATATCTTCTATCGGAGGGATCCCAAATAATAATATAATATATATAAAGCGCACCTGTCTTTCAGACCCGATGACTTTATGAACCGCGATATATATATTATCGGGTCCGGAGCCCCAATCGCACATCGCAATCGGTGAAACCCAAGATATTTATATAAGGCGCACTGTGATATTGTAGACCTGCCGATAACTATCAATTCGGGTGCATAAATTTTGAAGTTCGGCTGTACGGCCCGGACGCAGATTTTCCCATGTATTCCTTTGTATTTTCGATAAAAATTTCTGGACCCGATTTTCAAAGGAGAGTGTTATACTGTGGACTCGAAAGGATTATTAACTCAGCTCATATGTATTTCGACTCTGCCTCCCCAGTCGCTTATCGCAATTGGTAGAGTTCATGGTTTATATATAAAGTGATTTGTGATACGGCGGACCCGCTGATGATTATAGGCTCCGGTATATAAGTTTTTAAGTCTGGCTGTACGACCCGACTGCGAGTTTTCACGTATATTCCTGTGTATTCGATAAAAGGCTGTGGTCTCAATTTTTAATGAAAATCCCATATGGTGGACCCGATAGCGTATAGGTTCCCATCTATAATCTTTCAAGTCTAGATTTTAGATCTAGTTCGGTGTTATGCAATGATTTTTGGTGTAAGTCGGATTTTGTTTTTTTTAAGCATTTTATCATATTTGAATAAGTATGATTGATGTTGGTTATCTCTATAGGCGAGGATTGAGAGAATGCAAGCGAGGTCGAAGAATGGATGCATAAGCTTCAAGCATGATTCCAGATAAAAGATGCATGAGCGAATACGAAGAGTCACCTATACGAATATGTTTTATTTAAAGATCTGGCTTCAGGCGTTGGCGGTGATATTTCCAAGTGTTGCCTGTGTATTCCGAAGGTGAAATTTCCCCAGGTTTCATCATGAATAGATGACACAAAGTCATCCTATTATAATAAACATCTATTCATTTCCCCAGGAAATGAAGTGCTCTAGTGACAGGAAACGCCTTCTACGTGTCACCAGTGATGCCTCTACCTTTGTGTATTATGATCGGTATATTGAAAAGAACAAGGGAAGACGAGGTGCCAGGGCCGGAGGCATGAATATTGCCTCCAGATAGGAGAGTAGGGCTTCTAGAGGGAGAAAAACAACGTTGATTTATTATGAATAAAGGAGACTGTTTGGTTCAATGAGGAGCCTTTTGTTGCAGATTTAAGATCCTTTGCTTTTATGTGTTTTAAGACAGGGTGTTGATGTTGACATAAATACCAATGTGTTTTGTTTTGGTGCATATTGATAACGATACAACTTATAATTAGCCTTGGTTGTTTGAATATATTTCTTCATCATAGTTAATTCATAAGCAGTTCCTGATTTGAAACTATGTTAGACATGAGTTGCAAGCTTTACTTCTATAAAAAGGAATGTGTATTCTTGTATGAATGATTGGATTGCAAATAAGAATTGATGCAGCCTTGTTCTTATGTGAACCAGTAATTGATTCATTCAGACTTGGAATTCATATATGATGTTTAACCTCTCTTTTGTCATGCTCCCGCAGGATAGATTAGGATAGTTAGGGCATAGACTAGAGTAGTTAGAGGAAGTATAGATAGGATTCAATACATAGAGGTTAGTTATTTTATTTTGTTGATTTAATTGAAGTCTTCTTCCCAGAAGCAATCTATCAACGCATTTAATAGTTTACGGGGTCCCTTAAAACCCGTTGGAACTAGCGATTCCAAACGAAAGGAGGCCTAATTGGGGTCTGTGATCGGGTTAGTTCCCCTTGTTGGTTAGCGAAAATTCGCCATGTCAACAAATTGGCGCTAGAAGGAGGGCCTGAACCACCGTCAATAGCTTTTTATGATTTCATCTATAAATGTCATGGATTCAAAAAGACTAATGCATGGATTGTAAAGGTCGAAAAGATACTTCCTACCATTTGGAAAATTCTCATTTTCGAAGAAGAGACACTGTGGGAGTATCCTGTCACTCAGGAACAACCAGTTAGAGTAATTACTCGGGCTTATGCTCGTTCCCTCGCTCAACTCCCCATCTTTCACTCTTTGCCTCCGCAACTAAAAGAAAGCCAAGGATCTGTTCCATAAATTAAGATACATCTACAGCCCCGTCTCTTGAAGATATTTTGCTTGAATCCTTGCAAAGTATCGACACTTCCTCGGAAGAAATTCCTGAAGATCCACTCTCTGAAGGTAATCCCTGACCCGATATGGGAAGTCTTAATAAAGAAAGCCTTGAAGAAACCTTCAACTAGAACATCCTTATCCACAATATGGCTAACATTCCTCTCCCAGGTGGGAACCAACTCCCACCTCCTCCAGGAGCACTTCTTCCTGGCTCGCTCAGGACGCCGTAGTGGTACTTGGGTAGCAACATCCCTTACCCAAGAATGTAGAAATAATATTGCCTAAATTTGACCCTAAGAAGGGAGACACCGCTGATAACCATATTCACTCTTTCTTCTTAGCCGTGCTCATGGTTGGGGTAGCTGATGAAGATATAGTATATCGCCTATTCCCTTTTATCCTGATTGGTGCAGCTTCCACATGGTACTTTAGCTTGAGAACCAGACCGATCACCTTGTGGGTTGCCTTTCAACATGCCTTTTTAGACAAGTATGGCGATGAAAAAACCCCTGCGGCCTTAGTTCTAGAACTATCCTGTTTGAAAATGGAAACCAAAGAAAAGGTCAAGGATTTTAACATCCAGTTCAACACCTTGTTCAATAGAATCCCGACCAACACTAGACCTACTAAGGAGGTTCTCATGGAATTCTACATCACTGCTCTCCCTGTCCCTACTGTGATGTGGGTCAAAAGGAGTAACACACAAACCTTACAGAGTGCTATCAATGAAGCAGTAAAAGTCAAGAATGAAATGCTTAGTCTCACAACATGCCATCATACAACCAGAGAAAAAAATTTCTCTCAAGCATCCAAGAAGAATAATGGGTGTGATAACAAAGGGGATGAAACCAAAGAAAAGGATACACAGTTCTGGAAGGTTTGCATCAGATCATTAAGAAGCTGACAAACACAATCATCAATATGAAAAGGAATTATGGAGAGAGTATAAGCGGGAGTGGAGGAGAGTATAACAACAGAAAAACTTTCAAACCTTTCTATTGTAAGAAGACAGAAGGTGGTCATGGTCCACTTGCACTACCTGCTCCTCCTAATGAAGGGAATTTAAATACAGAAGAGCTGGCTCTTATCAGATCGCTCCTTAACCAAGAAGAACCTGTAGTGGAGCTAGAGCCAGAACAAGAAGATGAGGAAGAATACCAAGTAGAAGAGCCCTTGGAAGAAGAATCTCAAATCAACGTACTGTGGGATTTCTATACAAATGAGAATGATGATGACCAAGGAGCCATTATGGCAGAAATCCACACTAATGAAATCCACACACGAAGCAAGGGGCCACTTGTGGGTGTGATGAAGCCTGTAGATCAGACCAAGAAAGATGTTCGCCCTATGAAGGCATCCGCTCCCAAAGTTCCTGTTGAGAAGGGTAGGCTTAGTGGTCAGTCCAAGAATACCCCAGTTGCAGACCATCCAGAGAAAGAAAATGCATCTCCAAATGCAACGAAGGCGACTCGCAATGGTAAAGTCCCACTTAAGAATGGCAAAACCGGTGTGTTTACTCTGCCCTATTTTTATAACATTGATTACAATATTGTGGATGATCTTAAGAAATCTAGGGCTAATATCACATGCTTTGATTTGCTGAAATTAACGCAGCAAAGAGATTTTCTCTTGAAAGCTACGAGTGAGCGGAACTGCAAAACTCCCATCATTCCGAGCAGCCAAACCTAGAAGTCGATCTACAGACCTGTTAGTACTCGCAGCACAACCCAAAAGCCAGCAGCCATGGAAGCTACCCTATCAAAAATGAATCGAAACCCCCAAGATGTCAGTGCAGCCATGATAGGAAGGAAATAAAAATCCATGACTCCCCCTTTCCTAATCACATTTGAAATCTTCGACATGAACGTACACAATTGCTTGGTAGACTCGAGTGCCTTGTCCACTATGATGCCTTATGTTGTTGCTAAAAGACTTCATGCGATACTTGAGAAAATAGGAACGCGAATCATGTAATTAGATAGGACAAATGTGAAAGTAATTGGGGACAAAGGGTCAAGAAGTTTCTCTTCTGGGTTGTACTCCTGTTTCGGTCCTCTGGGCCACCATTCGGGCCGCTTCTCTCCCAGCTGCAGAATGTTCGCACAGGACACCATCTCCTCCTATGATGCACTCCCGGGCTACTGCTGAGGCTGCAAGAAAAGTGGGTACTCCTCTTTCCTCTCACCCTAACTCCTCTGTATCTAATTCTAGAATTACATTTTAAGATTCATCATCTTTTAAGCACTTTACTCCCTCCATACCCTTCACTCTCACCATTCCCCCTCCCATCATTTCTACCACTGCTCCATCATTCCCACTATCACCCTCCATTCCTCTCTCATCCTTTAAGGACTGGTATGAACTGCCTCATTCATACAATTTATGCTCTCACTGTCACTCAGAAGGTCAAACACCCTCCTATTCAAGGCTGGGACTTGCCCTCCTTGGATATTTCACCAAATCGTCTCGTGGCCGAAAATCTTATCTCTCTAAAGCCATTCAAAAGGCTAGGGCATAATTTATTTTGGGCAAACAATCCTCCTTGGATAGGGTTCTCAGAGCATTGAATACCCAGGGGCAGTTGCCCCCATGAAGTGGCTTTCTTTCAATTGCAGAGGTATGGCTAGTTCCTTCAAAAAACTAGCCTTGCGCAGATTATTTGATGCTGAGTCTATGGATATCATTATGTTGCAAGAAACCCTTGGTGATGCTGATCTCATCACCAGATCTTTGGAATCCTTAAAACCTGGTTGGCACTTTTATTCTCTTGATGCTATGGGGCATTATGGAGGGTTAGCCATTGGATACAATCCTCACATCATTAAGCTCATATCATCATGGGGTGGATTAGGGTTTATTGGTATGATTATTTTCTCGACCAAACTTGGTATGGATCTCCGGATCATTAACATATATGGACCCTGTCATAGGTGAGAGGATTTCTGGAACAGATTCCTCAATCTATCTATAACTTCATCTGATCACCTTGTCCTTGGGGGTGATCTCAATTTCTCCCTAGGATTTGGGGAATCGGGTTCATAGGCCCAAGTGGATCCTCTATCAGGGTATATGATGAATTTATTGGAGCAGCATAACCTCTCTAATGTCCCCATGAATAATCCCCTTCCTACTTGGAGGAACAGAAGGATTGGGGATGCAGCTCTAGCTAGAAGGCTTGATCAATTCCTGATTAATGTGCCTCTATTACAATATCTGAATAGATATAGACAATGGGTGGATTCTATGGGCATATCTGATCACTCTCCCATATATTTGGAGATCCTTGGTCCCCATTCAAAGCCTAAATCCCCCTTTAAACTAAACCATGTGTGGCTATAAGATCCGGGATACATCAAGCTGGTCACTGACTACTAGAAAGAAAATCCCATATCGGGACATAGATCTTTGGCTGAGGGTTTCTACCACAATCTCTCTCATCTCAAGCAACTATCTATCACCTGGGCTAAAGAGAAAGTACATAGGGATGATCATATGCTATCTCAGATTGAATCAGAACTGAGTGATTTAATGGATGTCGTAACAAGGGGTTTACAACTGCTAATGAAAAATCCCATCTGATTGAGCTTGAGAAACAGAAGGATAAGATATTGAAGGAGAGAGAGGAAACTTGGAGACTCAAGAGCAGGGCCATTTGGCTTCTTGCAGGAGATGATAACACAAAATTCTTTCAGAACTATGCCAAGGTAAGAAAGGTGTCTAACACTATTTGGAATTTGCCCTTACCTGATGGAGGTGTGGCAGATACTTTCAATAAACTTTCTCTTCTGGGCACCTCTCATTTTCAGAATCTCTACAAAATCCCTCCTGGGTCCAATCTAGCGGACATTATTCAAGTAGCTGGCCATTTTCCTCAGTTTGTGGATGAAGATATGGTGGATGATCTCACCTCACCAGTGACTACTGCTGAACTTGAGGGGACGCTGAAATGGTTTAAAAAAGATAAAAGCCCAGGGCCGGATGGATGGAATATTGAATTTTATCTGGCCTTTTATGAACTCTTGGGACAAGACCTGCTCAAAGTAGTGGAAGAATGCAGGACCACTGGAAAATTATATGATGCCATTAACTCCACCTTCATAGCTTTTATACCCAAGTCTGATTCTCCATCATCTTTCAATGATTTTCGCCCCATCTCTCTCTGCAATTGTCTCTACAAAATCATTGCAAAGCTTATTGCCAACGTGATCAGGCCCATCCTCTCTCTCCATATATCACCAGAGCAATTTTATTTTCTTGAGAATCGATAGATTCACGAAGCCATTGGCACTGCTCAAGAGGCCATACACTTGATCAAGACCAAAAAGCTAAAGGGAATCATCTTAAATATTGACTTGGCAAAAGCTTTCGACCGTGTTAGCTGGGTTTACATCAAAATGCTTCTCATTCATCTGGGCTTCCCCCATGATTTCATCGCCTGGATCATGTCTTACATCACCTCAGCCTCCTTCAGTGTACTCATCAATGGATCTGCTTCACATTTCTTTCATGCTAAGAGGGGATTCAAACAAGGATGCCCCCTATCTCCCCTTATTTTCCTTATTGTCATGGAAGGACTCAGTCAACTCCTTGCACAGACAAAGAGAAATGGTTGACTGTTTGGACTAAAAGTGAATGACCTATGTTACCTCACTCATCTACTTTTTTTCGATGACATTCTCATTTTTTTTATGGTAGTATACGAGACTCTACCTCCTTTTCTAATGTACTCTCCCTTTTCTCTCGGGCTATGGGCATGATGGCTAACCATGGGAAATCCACTATAACATTAGCCCACACTTCCATCCAGGAGTCTCAATATGCTCAGTAGCACTTCCCATATAGCATCCTCCCACTTGATCAAGGTTTTAAATACCTGGGATTTTGGATCAAACCCCTGTGTCAAAAAATTGCTAATTGGATATGGTTGGTCATTAGGTTGGAGAAAATGCTATCAAATTGGTGTCATCGTTTCTTATCTAGAGCAAGAAGATTAGTGCTCATCAAATCTGTACTGGAGTCCACACCTGTTTTCTGGATGGCTTTGGCATGGATTCCCAAAAGCATCCTTGCCCACCTTCAACAGATATGCAGTAGATATCTATGGAACGGTCATCAAGATAAGAATATTTTTTCCTGGGTTAGCTGGAATAAGATTGCTCTGCGTAAAAAATGTGGAGGTTGGGGATTAAATTATTTAAATCTCTTTGCTCAGGCTCTTGCTACAAAAATGGGATGGACACTACAAACTGGACAAAACCTCTGGACCATTGTCACTTATCACAAATACATTTGGCGTCTACAGCTCATGGACTTGGTGCATCTGCCAAGATGGTCTAGGATTGGCACATCTTATGTTTGGAAAGCTCTGCTTCACTCCTTACCTATGATCTGCAATAATTTGGCCTAGAGGATAAATGATGGTTTAAAAGCTCGCATCGGTCTGGATCCCTGGACTGGTGGAGGTGATCGACACCATCTTTCGAGAGAGCTTATCCACCTTCTAAATCAGAGAGACATCAAAGTTATCACTCACATTGCAGATCAGGATAATACCTCCATATTTACACAGGGATGGAATTCTGCTCACTTACTTGATATCCCACCCCAATGGCACCAAACCTGGCAAAATTATACTTCTGCACTGATTGAATCTCACATCAGAATTAAGGAGGTACTTGATGAAATTATTTGGTGCTTAGTTGATAATGGAGTATATACTCCAAAACTTGGTTATCTCGGGCTGATTAATAGCAGATAGCCAGAGGTTACTCAATATTGGTGGCAGACTATCTGGAAGCTTAAAACTCCACCAAGAACCAAGCTCTTTTTCTGGTGTGTGCTTAGTAAAAAAGTTCCCACTGGGAATATTTAACCCATCATGCCATATATGGACTGCACTGGTGTGTCCTCTGTAAGAAGGCCTCATAAACGATTGAACACATTTTTCTAAAATTTGGTTCTATTGTAAGCCTTTGGCAGTCCATCTCTACATTGATCCAATTTGTTGGCAGATGGGATGGGGAAAACTTAAATCATGCTTGGAGAAACTGGTATACCATGCATCACAGATCAAAACTGCTTTGCCTCCCTTTGCTTATATGTTGGTCTATATGGCTGACCCAAAAGAGAATTATCTTTGAGGATGGTGTTGCTAGATGACAAATTATTTCTGCTAAGATCATCTCCGCCTACCATGAACTTCCTGATTTCACAGTGCCTCTTCCTCGACGACCACTTGCACCTGATCCCATTGATAAATCTATCCCCTGGGCATACTTTGATGGTGCTGCACAAGAACATGGGTGTGGGGGAGGTTTCCTATTGTATCTATCTGATCATCATCATTTCAAGGTCAAGCTGGGACTTGGAGGAGGGACAAACAATTATGTTGAATTAATCACCCTCTGACATTTACTGCATTTCTCACTAGGCCATGACTGCATCAATCTATGGATTTATTGAGACTCAAAAATCATTATAAATTGGCTCAATAACATCATTGCCTACCATGCACACACCCTTAGAAATATTTTGGATGAAGTGGTCATATTCAAATCTCAGTTTAACTCCATCTCATGTCATCACATTTAGAGGGAACATAACAAAAGTGCTCATAGGCTTTCCAAGGAGGCCACACTACTACTTAGAGGCTAGTGGATGATTCAAGAGCGGAGGGGTACAACCCAATACCAATACTACCACAGGCCTTATATTGATCAGGCATATCATAAGGCAGATAGGCCCTAAATATTTTTGGGACATATCCAGACCTAATATTATTCATTGTATGTTTCATAGTATGTTTTTATTTTCAGAGTATCTATTATGTTATCGCCCTGTGTGGTGAATCTATATTGTAGATATCTCAGTTATGGTTTTCTATTTCAGACACTATCATGCTATTGCCCTGCGTGGTGAATATGTTTATTACTCAGCACCATTTTTGAAATGGACATGGATGTATATATTTTTGAATTGTACACACTGATATGGCTAAGGACCAAATGCTGCATATGCTACCAAGCATCTACTATATGTAATTTTTCAAAAATAATGAAAGATTACGATTTTTCCTTTAGAAAAAAAAAACTCCAAGATATTAGAAAAAATTAAGAGAGTCATCTCATAACATATTTTCCCTTAACAATATGGTTTATTATCTAATCGAAGATTTCACGATGTAGTGACGGTTCAACAAGAAATAATTCACTCTATAAAATCTCAAAATATAAATGTATGTCTCATGAAAATAGACCTCATCCAAGCATATGACACGGTGGAATGGGACTACATTAAACTGATTTTACACAAAATTGGCTTCCATACTAGACATATAAGTTGGATGATGGCATGTGTATCCTCTACCAACATGGAAATTCTTATTAATAGACAACCTACAACTTTCTTTAAGATATCAAAATTTCTCCGACAAGGGTGTGCACTCTCACCACTCCTTTTCATTTTTGGCCATTGATTATTTTAGTAGGTACATTTGATAGATTCGGGAATATCAAAGGTTGCAGGGTCACCAAAAATATCACTACCACCCATCATATGATTTTTGACAACATCCTTAATGTGGGGGAAGAAAATTTTGATGAATGGAAACATTTACGATGTAGTGGCGGTTCAACAAGAAATAATTCACTCTATAAAATCTCAAAATATAAATGTATGTCTCATGAAAATAGACCTCATCCAAGCATATGACACGGTGGAATGGGACTACATTAAACTTATTTTACACAAAATTGGCTTCCATACTAGACATATAAGTTGGATGATGGCATGTGTATCCTCTACCAACATGGAAATTCTTATTAATGTACAACCTACAACTTTCTTTAAGATATCAAAATTTCTTCGACAAGGGTGTGCATTCTCACCGCTCCTTTTCATTTTTGGCCATTGATTATTTCAGTAGGTACATTTGATAGATTCAGGAATATCAAAGGTTGCAGGGTCACCAAAAATATCACTACCACCCATCATATGTTTTTTGACAACATCCTTAATGTGGGGGAAGAAAATTTTGATGAATGGAAACATATCCACTGTGTTATCACAAAATTTAGAAATGCCTCTAGGCTTACTATGAATGCTTCCAAATATGAACTCATAGCGACATAGGAAGACAATAAGGAATTCCAACATATCGCTACTATGTTTGGTGTCAAGGTCAACATTTTATCCACTGGTTTCAAGTATTTTGGTTTTCACCTAAAACCCAATAAATATGAAATGTGGGACTGGTCTTGGATTGTGGATAAATTTTCCAAGAAAATAGTGCAGTGGGAGAACAAATGGTTATCCCTTACTGGCAAGTTGATTATGACCAAGTCACTATTGCAGGATATAGCTGTGTACTGGATACACATTTTTCATCTCCCTATGACTATCATTCAAATAATTGAAGCGATTATTTCAAATTTCTCAGAAATGGTGTTAGTTCACAAAAGAAGTATCACTTATGAAATCTTGAATCTATATCTAGACCACTGTCTAAGGGTGGTTGGGGGTATCTGAGATGCCAAACGTTTCAACCAAGTGCTCCTTATCAAAATCTTGGGGACGGGGTTTTGTTTCTCTTGGTATGTGGAATAGCATCATTTCATAAAAACATCTTCAAAACATTTCCATTGAAGACAGGATCTCGGTGGGTGCTCTTGTCAAGAGTAATGCCTCTTTCATTTTTGTGAAGCCTCATGAAAGTTAAAATATGGTTTTGCAGTAACCTTTGCTAGAAGATGGGCACTAGGGACAAAGTCTGTATTGGATTAGATAATATCAAAGGTTTGTTTGGTGGTCATAATCTCCCTGCATCCCTTATCATTCTCCTCAATAAAATTGGTATTTTCATGCTAGCACATATTGGAGGCCTTCACAACTCCATCTTCTCAAGAACTACTTGGCCCCACTCTAAAAATATCATACTACCAAGGGTTTATGATCAATATTGTGATACATACCAATTAAAACTTATAAATGCCATAATATCTCTCTCAAATAGGCCATAAAAATTATCATGGGAAGGGAGTGTTGTCGGTGACAACATCTCAACAAAATAGGCATACTCTTTTATTTGCTCACAGGTTTGAACAGATCCTTTTGTTGATTGGTTACCACATATGTGGAAGTGGGATATTCCTTCAAAAATAAAATGTTTATATTGGCTTGTTGTCCAAAAGCGTATTATAACATGGGAAAATCTCCTAAAGATATGTTTTTAGGGCCCTAGTCAACGCCCCTTGTGTGGTGCCAAATGTGAGGAGATGATCCATCTTTTTTTAATTGTCCATTTGAAAAAGCGATATGGGATGAGGTCTCTATAACACTTTAACTAAACCCTGAGGTGGAGAGATCCTCCATTTAACTATGTTTTACCAATTGTAGTTCTAGGTAGAAAGAATACATGGTCACTCCTATTTATATCATTTGGAGTATATGGTGTAGTAGGAACAAGTTTATTTTTGAGAAAATCTTTCCAGATGTGAGATCCATCCTCTTGTGTATTGTGGCATTTTTTTATGGAGAAATGCATGTGGAGGCCATTCGCTCACACTTGCAAAGTTATGTGAAGGGAGATATATTTATCTTGAAATGTGGGTTTCTTTGGTGGTGTCCTCAATCCCTCCCTCGCTTATCGTTTCTTCTGGTATGGAGGCCTGGCACGAACTGTAGAGCGGAGATAGTTGCACTATGGGGGGAAATGAAATGTGAATCATGGCTTGATCTTGATGTTATTCACATTGTTGGTGACTCTTGCTGTATTATTAAATAGAAACATGGGAGGAATTCATTTTTTGTTCCATCCTTACATCATTGGCTATAACAATTAGGACATTTAAAATACTCCTTTCATCATATTTCCTTTAGCCATATCTACAGAGAACATAATGGCATGGAAAATTCCCTATCAAAGAGGGGTATATATCCATTTCCTGGGGTCATCTAATATAGTACATCAAACAATGGCTCTAACTATTTTGGAGCCTTCTATGTTTAAGCTTGGCTGATCTTGACTCTATCAAGTTTGATTCTTTTTTGTACTTATGGATTTCATCACTGCTTATTGGACCTTTGTGCCCTATCTTTTTAAGGAATTTATGCTTATATTCTAGAACTTTTTGACAATTTTGATATTTTGACTTTGGGATATTTGGTAGAAATGCTTCATTTTTCTGGTGTAATATGTCTCCTAAGATCCATTTTTTGGATTAGTTCCTCTATTTTGTGACAGGTCATTTGCAGTTTCCTTGTCTACTGCATATTATTTATTACCATGTAACTTATTTTATATATAATGAAAGTTGTTCCATTTTTTCTTCATGAAAAAAGAAAAAGAATGATCTATATAAAGAACCAAAAATAAAAAAGTAACTACTGAATAGACTAATGTGACCCATGGTGCTCCAAGAGCATTAGTTATAGGGAGTTCTTAATAAGATCAAGCTGGTGTGAACTCTCATATAACGAGAACATCAATATAGGTTATTATACATAAGGTCAAGTTGTAGAATTGTTTATTAAAGACATTTTGTACCTAGAATGTTATCCTAGATAATTGGTGAAAACTACAGATGATCGTGGATTCAACATATGGTGGCAATTCTATAGGATGGTTTCCTATTGATATTGACCTGCTGTGCTCCGGGAGGTCAATAAGCCTCAATTCTACAAAGTACGTCGACGATGGTTTGAAGTTGTTGTGTCTTAAATGGATGGAGTGGAAAGCTCAAAAGTGTGGTGAAGAAAAGAGTAGAAACTGTGATATTTCAGAGTGGATGTGAGTGTTAGTGATGGCGATATGAGAAAAATGTGACAAAGATTCATTTATTGTTGTAATGTGCGTTTTCAATATTTTTTACATGTAACCATTAAGGGAGGGTGTTGAAAGAAATGCATTCATGTATGTCATGTGTGTCATATGATTTGTAGATTGTGATCATGAGTCTTGAGGTGTCAATCTAGAATTGTTTCCTATGTGTATGAGTTGTAGTTGTGTCATGTCTGAGTCACAGATCCACTCTATTAAGATCTAGATTCGTCGAATTTTGTGATCTATATCCTATATATGTAACTACTATGATCAATAAAATAATGAAGTGTGGTTTTGTGTTGCCTATGGAATCTTTAACTCTTTGAATCTCTATTATGTTTTTTCTAATAGGAAGCAATCAATGTTTCTAACAAATATCTTTATATTTTTTATTCTTATGTACCTTATTTGTTTTGTTACATATAAATAAACATTCTCTCTTGTTTATGTTGAATTTGTCATTTTTATTATTTCCTTGAATGAAAATTCTAACATTATATTTATACTCAATAAAATATATATTCATATTTAAAATTTTAGCTATAAAATTATGGTATTACACTATTACAAACAATTTTTTAAAAATCACAAATAATTATAATTAATTATTTTGGAAAACTCTAATTAAAAATAAAAAAATATAAAAATTTAAATTAATAACAATAAGATTAATCACCCTTTAAACAAAATTATAAATTCCTTATTTTATAAAATAATTAATATTAAAAACAAATTATAATCAAAAAATAAAAATCTTATAAATTAACTTACTATCACTCAAAGTATTAATAATATAATAATAAATATTAAAACCAAATTACTAATAAACAATTCTTTATAAATTACTTTAACACTAACACTCAAATATAATAATAAATATAATAATTAAAAATATTTATTATTTATAGTATAATCACACAACTAAAAAATTGAAATTTTCTATTAGAATTAAAAATATAAATTTTCAATCAAACATAAAAAACTAAATTACAATTAAAGTTCTTATTTAAATAAAAAATAATATATTAAGAACAATATTATAAATAAAAAAAATTCTTAATAAATTACTTTAATCAACACTTAATAATTAATATATAATTTATAATAAATAAAAATCACACAACACAAATCAATTGTTTGAACAAAAATAAAGCTTATAGGTAAATAATGAACTTTAAAACCTTTAAAGCAAAAAAAAACCTATAAAAGCAGCTTTTTCAAAGTAAGGAAAAAATGGATAAAGAATCACAAGAAAAACTTACCTTTTTCTCATTACAGCTTTTTTATCACAATTTATTTTCTCCCATTAATGTTTTTTTATTTACAATTCAAGTTATTTCAAACATACTAGGATTTATTTTCTCCCATTCATGTTTTTTTATTTACAATTCAATATTTCAAACATACTAGGAGTGCTGTGTTGTTTATATACACATGGTTTTGTTAATTATAATATTGTTCTCCATTCATATTGTTCTTTTTCTCTCAGACATGGAATATGGCTGCCAGACTAGTTCAATGTTGGTATGAAGATGAGTCTGGCTGTATGAGTTCTGGGGCTTAATCAACAGGTATCTTGTCGGTAGTAAAACCAAATGGGAAAGGAATTTTTTGGAGACATGAACAAAATTTTTATTTTGGAAATATGAATAAAATTTTAATTTTAATAATGGACGGATATTCTTACACATTATATTATATTGGATTGTTTTTATACATTATACTAGTTGCAGTTGGATAAGAAAGAAACACAATTACACATCATACTACGTTACCCTTAAAGATAATTATTCATTTAATTATATTGTTTTAAAAATACAAATATTAAGAAAAAAAAATCAAATAGAAAAGCCAAAAAAAATTGAATTATATGAAAATGGCTCTCAATATGTTATTTTTAAAAATATTATCATCTAATTTATCTTAATAGTTATTTTTGTTGATTTTTAATTAATTTTTAACTTACTTTGAAAAAAACATTAAATTTCTATTAAAAATCTTAATTGGATTTCTCTATAAACCAAATATTTTAAAATTATAGAATCCATGAATAATTTCCTCAATCTCCGCTTAGTTATATTAATCACCCTTGAAAAAGGGGCTGGCTACCAGCACTTTAAAAATTGGTCCGGATGTGTTTGAGGAATTCTAATACTCTGATCATTTAGTAAGATCGGAATATTTTGTAAAAGGCACATTCTCTAGAATGTGTGTTTTTTTGATTAATTACATTTTTAGTTATTGTTAATGGTTATTTTTTTATTTTTAGAATATATAGGTAATGTTTTTTTATATAATAAGTATTAATAAAATATTTTTAATGTATATTAAAATTATTTAAAAATAAAATAAATAAATTATTTAATTATAAGGGATTAATATTTTAATAAGATAATGTTTTTAGAATATATTTATTAAATATGTTAGTTTTAATATAAGTCAACCAAAGGGAATTAATAGAATTATTTTTATAGAAAAAATAATATTATTGCTATGGGATATATATTAATTTTGTCTTTCAATTATATGTACCATAGTCTTTTATGTTTAGTTTTTCATTAATTTTAACTTGTTTAAAAAAAAACAATAAAATTTCTATTAAAATCTTTATTTGAAATGCTTTGAAAACCAATTGTTTTCAAATTTATAGAATTGATAGACAATTTCTTCAATCTCCTCTTCATTATCTTCATCACCCTTAAAAACAAGCGTAGTCATCGGTCTGAACAAATTAGGAAAAGGGGAAAATTAGCCAAAGTGAAATGCATGTGTTTGAGGGATTCTAATACTAATCAGTTGGTAAGGAATGCATGTTTTGTAGAAGTACAATCTCTAGAATATGTGTGATGTGTGTTTTTGCTGGATTATAATTTTTATTATTTTGTTATATTATAATATAATTATATATATATATATATATATATAATACATAATATAATATTATCATTTAATTTAATATGAAGTAATATTAATTATAAGTGGTTATAATTTTACATATAGTTGTTTTAAATAATATTGGTTGAGTATGTTGTTTTAAATGTATAAAACAACAAAAAGGATATATGAGAATTACTCTCACAAATTACATAGTTATGTTTTTTTTAACAAGATATTATTTTTAATTATATTTTTTCTCAAATTATAATGCAAAATAAATATTTTAATGGTATAAATGTATTTTTAGAAGATATTATTTATTAATTTATATTTTTCACATATAAATACATACTATATTCTTAATAGTTGTTTTTGTTGGTTTTTTCAATTAAATTTTACACATTTTGATAAAAACAATACATTTTTATTAAAATTCGTATTTAGACTGCGCCAAAAACCAAATGTTTTCAAATTTATATAATTGATGAACAATTTCCTCAATCTCCTCTCAATTATATTAATCACTTGTAATGATTACTCTGAACTAATTGGGGAAAAGGGGTTGTGAGCCTTTCAAATTTGCCCCAGTGAAATGCACTTGTTTGAAGGATCTAATACAAATCACTTAGTAAGTCATGCATTAGTAAGGCATGCATGTTTTGTAAAAGGTACATTCTTTAGAATGTTTGTTTTTTAGTGATTACATTTTTAATTATTCTATTGTTATTTTTATTTTTTGAGAATATAATATTATTTTTATTATATAAAAATAGGTTGATATAAGGATGTCCAATTTTGGTTTGACTATTGGGAATAAAGGAGGAGATTATCTTTGAGAATAACGATAATATTTAAAATACCATTCTTCCAAATTTAAGGGTATATTGTGGTATGATAAGGAGCTAAAGCTAAAAAGGAAGCTAAGATACTATAAGGAGGTGATCAACCCCACTCTGGCATAATTATCTCTCTACCTTGACTAATGCTAAGAAGAAAATGAATATTGTAAAAATAAGAACTAACTCCCATGAGCTTCAGATTGAAACCTGTTGTTGGTATATCCCTAAAATACTTTGGGATGAATGAATCTGTAAGTGTGCTATACTAAGAAGATTGAAGATGAGAACCACTTTCTCTTGGATTGGCCAACTCTTACTCACATCAGTTTTCATTTCCAAAACATCTACCACACTACCAACCTTCTTGATTTGTTTATTTAGAAAAATTATAGTAGTCTAAGAATGCTTATTTGGAATATCAATCTAGAAATAAAATATAATATTATTCTTTAGAATTTCAAAGTATTAAATATTCATAAACAACTACTACAAACCTTTCAAAATAATAATAAAATTATTGTTGAGAACTCTCTATTAAAATTGAATACCTAAGTCATTAATAAACACAAAGCCATCACTAAATTAAAATAAAATAAAAAAAATATTATTATGACATTTCTTATTTTATAAAT
>APFE030259363.1:0-11845 GCA_000404065.3 Pinus taeda
ACCCATGTCTACCTACGTTTAGTTTGTTGGAATTGTAGGGGTTGCCCTTGGAGGAGGGGACATGCGTTAGGGCCTATTGCAGAAGGTAGAAACATAATTTGTCTCACGAAAACTCATGAACATGATGGTTAAAAAACTCGCGTGTTTGACAGTTATTTGGAGTTAGAAATTTGGAACAAGGTAGCATAAAATGGCAAAGGGTATGAGGGAGTACTAGTTTTAGTGAAAGAAAAAGAAGGTTTTCACATTCAGTTAATTAAAGAATATGAAAATAAACAATATTTATGGTTCAAAATATCAGAGAATTAGAATCACATAAGAATTGCAGCATGTTATTTTTCCCCTCAAGTCTCAAAAACTTACAAAAATAAGGGGCTAGACAGCGAGTATCCATATGCAGCTTCAAAACAAGATATTGTCGTGTACTCTCAGCAAGGAGAATTTCTTTTAGTGGGAGATTTCAATGCTAGAAAACAAATCATCAAGCTAATATTCTTTGTTGCAAAGAGGATCACAATTCTATTTGGCTCATTGAAGAGGAGAATCCCCAATGGGTGAGGTGTTCAAAATATGACAAAGTTAGAAACCATTTTGGAGAGGAGTTGCTTACACTGTGTGGGTCTTTCAACTTAATTATTTGTAATGGTCTAGATAGATGCAAAAGGTTTGAGAACTTCACTTGAAACACATAAAATGGGGCAAGTGTCGTTGACTATGTGATGTGTTCACAAAGCTTGATAAAAATGAGAGATGAAGTTAAGATTGGAGAGCATATTTAGGACTTCAAGTCATACCATAACCCAATTTCTATAAATTTATCATAGTTAGAAGAAAGGCAGCATAGGAGGAAAACCCAATGCTCTTGGCAATCACTATCAAGGGGCAAAATTCTTCTAACATGAGAAAATTGTACTATCTTCAAGACAATGTCAGAGAGATTAATTCAGAAGGAGAAAATTGGTTTCAAAAGCTTCAACAATCATGAGTTAAAAAATATAATTCAAAGTGCACTTGAGAAGTGCAAAAGAGCAAAAAATAAGAAATCAAAATCAAATTGTTTTCATGTAAATTCTTTGTTTGATGAGAAATGAAAAATGGCAAGTAGAACCTTGAAAAAGGCAGGCAAGGAGAATATGAATGTAAAGTTATATAAACATATACTAAAAAGGAAAAAATATGAGTTCATGCAAAGAAGGCGAGAAGAGTTAATATATCTTAGCAAGAATAATACAAAGCTTTTCTGGCAAGAAATTCAACCAAGGAAGAAGCAAATCGAAAATAATATTACAACCAATCAATGGTTTGAATATGAAAGACAACTCTATGAGAAAGAATCAGAGGTGGAGCCTCCCCCCATGATCAACACAACTAAAAAGCTCTTCACATTACAGGAGGTGGAGATTGGAATTAAGAAGTTGAAAACTTGAAAGGCAAAGGACTTGGTTGGACTTCAAGTAGAGTATATAAAATGGAATTATTCAACAACATCATTTGGCAAGGATTCCCAAGGGAATGGAAAATTGTCCTAGCAATACCCCTTTTTAAAAGTGGAGACATTAATAATCCTTCCAACTACAGAACCATTATGATCAATCCTTTGTTTGCAAATCTTTTCAGCAACATGGTAGAAAATAGAATCAGTAAGTGGGTAGAAGTAAAAGAAAAGAGGGCAAGAGGACAATCAAGTTTTAGGCCGAAGCATTCTACAGTGGATCATGGTATCACGTTGAGACACATTAATGAAAAGGTTTTGGAGGACAAAGAAGAAGTATTATGCTACTTTGTTGACTTCAAAAAGGCATTTTACACAATCCCTAGAGATAAGATGTGGCGTAGAAGGGAATAACTTGAAATTCCTTTGCATTATAGAGTAGTTGTCCATAGACTTTATGAAGAGGTGAAAGTCAAAATTAGAACCTCAACAGGTATTCCAGGAAGCTTTAGAAGTGACATTGGAACCAAGCAAGGTTTCCCTCTATACCCTACTATTTTTGGTTTATATATTGATAAACTGGAAGAGTAGCTAAATCTGCAAGGTGGAGATGGTGTTCGGTAGGGGAGTTTGTGATAAAACTTCTTTTATATGTTGATGATCTTGTATTGATTTCTAAATCGGCCCGTGGATTGCAAATGCACCTATATTCCCTTCAGCATTTTTGTAGAGCAGTGGGGATATATGCAAGTCAATACTAGCAAGACAAAAGTAATGATTTTCTCTAGCAAAAGGAAGCAAAGCTAGCATATATTCGTCTTTGAAGGCAACATTATTGAAGAAGTAAATGAGTACAAGTACCTCAGGATTGATTTCAACAACAAACTTAATTGGGAGGGCTGCAAAAAGAAGAGAATTTTAGGAGGGTGGAAAACATTATATGCTCTTCAAAACAGATGTAGAGAGGCAGAGTTATGGGATTAGAAAATGATTAAAGTGATTTTTTGGACTCCTATTTTGTCCAGTGATGCTATATGGATGTGAATTGTGGGCTAGCAGCATCCCCGTCTCAAAATGGAAACAAATTGAGAAAATCCAAAAATGCTTAATCATGAGCAAGTTCAAAATAAAAAGTTTGGTACCTTATGATATAATGTTGTGTGAAATATGAGAAACTCCCATCGAACCAATTTCTATGGTGCAACTCATAATATATCTAAAAAGAATTGAGAAAATGGGAGTAGGTAGATGGCCTAATGTTATCTTCAATGAAGCATGAGCGAAAGAAAGAAAACATAGATGAAACAAAACTACACATGGATGCAAAAATGGAATATCTACCTCAATGCTTGTCCCACAAATAGCAAGGAGCTAAAGAATTTCGTTATGGATAAGTTTCGTAAACGGGTATGGGGAAAATAGTTGGGTAGAAAGAAGAAGTACTACATTGCGTAATTCAACCCTATGTGTGATCTACAACAAAAAGAATTCATTGGAGCTAGGATTTTGTGGAGGGCAAAGGTTCTTATTGCTCAATTAAAAACCAACTCGCATCAACTTCAGTGTGAAACAGGGCGGTGGAAAATTCCTAAAGAAGCTTGGGAAGAACGGGTGTGTACGTTTTGCACGTTTGGGGTAGTGGAATCAGAAAAACATTTCATTTTGGAATGTGATGGATTCAAAGACATCAGAGAAAGTTATGGAAATATGTTAGGATCAGTTTCTTGGCATTGTCTTTTCAACAAGGGGATTGTTGGACGGTTGGGCCAGCTCATCATCAATTTGAATAAGAAAAGGATTGAATTTCAGAAGGTGAAAAGCAAGGAACTAATGGTCCCATAGTCTATTTTTAGTCTCATGGACATTAAAATATAATTTCATTTGATATCGAACATTCTTAATACCTAATGAATTTCATGCAAAGTGGACCATTTTTCTCTTGATCCAACTTTTATAATTCTATGAAAGTGAATTATACCACATCAAAAGAGGTTATTAAGTATAAGTCACGAAAAGAGGTTATTAAGTGGTAGCCCTTCACTCACCAAGACTAGGAAAAATACAAAGGTTCATGTGAGAAGGAACACCTAATTCCTAAAGAGGTCAAGAACAAATTTCTAAATGTGTAAGTTATTTTTTAATAAATTTTATTATTGATTTTTAATTTGAAAATTTTAAAGGTTTATAAAACGTTATTTTATAAACATAATATGTCAGTTATTTTTTATTATAAATTTTTTTTACATTTTTATATAATACAACTTGTAAGATTTAATTTAAGGAAGAAAAATTAATAATAATCATGTATATGTCATAAAGGATAAGAATTTAGACATATGCATGGAAGAGAAACTTGTTACTTATCTAAATTAGTTTAGGTTTATCTTAAATCCGAAACTATTAAGTACTACAAGGGATCAAATTTCCTAATATGTAAAGTTTTAAATATTTAAATCCATGTCATGTATTAATTCCTTCATATTAAAAAAGTACACATTAATAAACTTGATCCCTCTCTATGTTTGATGGGGCCAAATTTAAGATAGATTTAACCTAGTTTAATTTTTCGTAAGATGTTGTCACATATGTATATAGATAGGTAGTTATTTATTTTTTATTTAATTTAATTTTGTATTAGTTAAGATGGGGTTGAATTGTGTTTTTTTTTAGTTTTTGATGTATTTAATGTATTTTTATGTTTGTTTGTTTTTTCGCTCATTCATGACAACTTCGTCCTCATATTATGTTGTAGAGAACCTCGCTACTCTCACTGCAATAAGAGTAATGTATAAAAGGCATTTAATGTTTTTTTCCAAAGAAAAAAAATTATAATTATATTATGTAAACAAGGAATAAATTAGATTCTATAAACACACGATGTGCGTATGCAATCTTGATTAAAAAACATGATTGATACAAAAATCGATCATTGGACGAAGAAGGTTCAGGGTATGAAATCCTAGGGTCAATAAGTTCCATACCACCAAGCAAAGAGATTCAAATTAAATTGGGTGCGCAGGCCCAACCAAATATAGTGGTAGGGCACGTAGGCCCGCAGAAAACCCAAATAGGGACAGTATATAGCACAAAGAAAAACTAGTCGATGTTGGATAGATCAGATAATGATCGAAGGTTGGGAAAAAAAACCCACGCCATAAAGAACAACAAAAAATGGGTAAAAAACCAAACAACATTAAAAAAAAAATGGGCACAAGCCACTCGGAAAACTCAAAAACAAGACCCCAAACCAAGCCTCTGAGAAAAAAATTTGGGTTGCAAAAACAAAAGAGAAACACCTACGAAATCCATGCAAGAAACAAAGACAACGACACTGGAGAAATCTTGGAAAGAGGTGAGAAGAGGTTGAGACATGACCCCTCCAAACACATGTGCAGAGCCCAAGCCAAAGGCAAAAAGGCAGTGGCGTCAGAAAAAGCAAAAATCTTCTGCATAAAACACAAGAAGACCACCCATAAAACCAAATCCCACCACAAAACAGACCAACTCCAAATGTTGATGACAAAACCCTGGTTATAAAAGGCACGAAGAAGAGATCCAAGCAGCAGATGACATCCCAACCCTCCGTTCCCTTGACTCTTCCATAGCGGACTAGAAAATGACACGACAAATAAAAACTGGGTAAACTATAAATAGCAAATCACATCAACTGAAACACGTCCTGCACATCAAGAAAATGGCACCACAAACCAGAAGAAACACCTACAAGCAAAGGGTGACACAATGGAAATGGGAAGGGAGGCATGATCCGAGGTCGAAACAGCTATGGTTAGCCGCCCCGGTGCCACTCCCTCAACTCCCACATCACCAACTATCATAAATGACATTTAATGTTGATATTAATACTAGAGATTTATCTTGAGATACTTTTAGTAAGTAAAGCAACATGGATCCATTTAACCATATCTACTAAACGCTGAGAGGGATCACATCTCTTGAGGAGTAAACTTCTTTTAGAGTGCAAAACTTGAAAAAAGGTTGAGAAGTTTGATCCTTATTGTTGTCCCTTATAGACAGACTCTAGCTAGGAAACTATGCCAAGGCATTAGGACGTGGGTTTTTTTGAAAGAAAGAGGTTGCTAAGGTTAAACTCGTTGATTTAAAATCTAAAACACAATCCCTCCAGCGATTTAACCAAAAGGGCTAGCATTCAACCATTAGAGATACAAATAAGTTGTAGATGATGATAAGAGACTACATAAATATAACATATAACATTTACATTTGACCTAAATATATTAGCTTCCTGGCATAGAAAGAAAGCACATAGAGTAGCATTTCAAAGGCTCAACGAAAAATTGATCTCAATTATATGAAATCAGGGCAACAATCAATGAGTGCAAAGAGAAAATACAAACAATTTGTTTTTATTTTAATTTGAGTGTCAAACATAACATTACTAAGAGAATTAAAAGAAGTTGAGCCTCAACTTAACCTCTAAAGTGTTCCATATAACCTAAATATGCTCAAATAAATATATTATGAAAATCACAAGAAATATCCCTCTAGCAATTTAACCAAATAGGCTAGCATTCAACCATGACAGATACAAATAAGTTGTAGATGATGATAAGAGATTACATAAATATAACATATAACATTTACATTCAAACTAAATATATTAGCTACCTAGTATAGAAAGAAAGCACATAGAGTAGCATTTCAAATGTTCAACGAAAAATTGATTTCAATTATATGAAATCAGGGCAACAATCAATAAGTGAAAAAAAAAAATACAAACAATTTCTTTTTATTTTAATTTCAGTGTCAAACATAACAGTGCTAAGAGAATTAAAAGAAGTTGAGCCTCAAGTTAACCTCTAAAGTGTTCCATATAACTTAAATATACTCAAATAAATATATATAAAAATCACAAAAACAATAAGCATAATGCCATATGCTAAAACAAGAATCCTTTGATTGAACTTTCTTAAAGCTAAATGCTCCCATACAAATTACAAGTCTTTTTATTCCCGAAAACTAATATTTTTTTGTCTTCATCTAACTACTTTATTCTTTTACAAAGCTAGGTCTAGCCTCTGCCTTGAATCATGAAACAAATTTCCAAAAATGAAAAAGGTATAACACCTATAGCTATGTGTTGTCTCCACTGCCCAACAAATAAGGGAAATTCTGCCACTTATTTCAATTGTCATACAACAGCTCTTCATAAATTTGGCTAAGAAATAACGTTTTAGAGTTCAACTAATTATAAATAAAAGATGATGCCAATTTGTACGCCTGTAGAAGTCGATCAAGGGAGTCAGTTGAGGATTTGGAATTTTATACCAGGAACGCCCAATTAGCATGTACTGTAAGATAATGAAACCGACAACCAATATTTGTTAATGGAAATGACCATGCGGGGTAAAATACGAGCCCGGACGCCCATATCCCCTACAGAGACCAAATTCCTGGATATACATCAATTATAATAAATATTAAAATATTTATTTAGGTTATCAAATTAAAACACATAAATTAATAAATTATAATTTTATTTTAAATTATAATATTTATTATAAAAACAATAATATGAATTAACATATAAATTTTTTAAAAAATGTAACAAGATTCTTTTTACCATATTTATCTTCTTTTGAAATAAGTTGAATGTAATACCATGGATAATACAAGACAATCAGTTCATGCTAAAATAATTAATCTATATTGTATTTAATTAAATTATAAATAATTTTCTTAATTAAATTGGAAAAGTAAATCACGAATATATTATAAATATTTAGTAAAAATAGGCAAAAATTAAATCTTACTATTTAACCTATTAATATTAACTAATTAAATTAAGTTTTCTAAATCTATTCCAAAATAAACAACTTGTACATATAATTATAGTAATTAATTTATATTTATAAATTTAATAAGTAATATTGTCTTATAACTAATTAACAATTAAACATAGTATTTTTTTATCATTAAAAAATTATAATATTCAATAAATTTCACAAAAATACAAAATGAAACCTCATTATCATTTAAACATCACCATGTAAAACACTCTTAGCACATTAAATGATATAGAAGGGTTTAAGTAAATTACTTCTATTAGAGGTTGATTGTATATAATGTCACAATCACATTATTTTAAATAGCAACATAACAGATGATTTATGAAGAGTAATTATATTTCGAAAAATAATATTGAATATGAAAATTGAGAATCTTGTTATATTAATTAGATTTCATATATCGAATATATATATATAATCGAATTGGACAAAGGACACTCATCTAGAAAACCACTAGAGGCTTTAAAAAATCTTATTGATGTACCATTGACTTATATGAAAGGTTATCCAAGAAATAAATTCAGAGCTAAAACCATATTTCCACATAACATAAAAAAGAAAACTATGTCTAACCTAATCAAAGACACTAGCCATGTCCAACTTTATAATCATTTTTTTTCCCCTCGTTGCTTTCTTGAGTGAATGGCTCCTTTTACCAATATCATGTTATTAATCATTTGATACTTTTATTTAAATTTTTCATGATTTTTGGAGAATATATATGCCAAAAGAAGTTTGATCATGTTTGCAATGATCTTTGTTATTATGTTGTAGGAGACATTGTAGAGAGAAATGTGTCTAAACCTATCAAAGGAGATTGGGTAACTTCTTTTAGAATTAGGGTTGTGAAAGCATAATCAATCTCACCTCCCATAATTTGTGAACATAAGATACCATTCTAACTAGATCCTTATTTATCATCGCCCAACAATGCTTATAGAAATGTGCTAAAAAATGATTCGAGCAAGGGGATTTATCAAGGTCAAAGAAACCTAGAGCTTCCCAAACCTCATTCACCACAAAAAAAAAAAAAAAAATTATTTTTATTTTTTTCCTTCAGGTTGTCATTTTATTCTGGAGAGACTAAACATGGCATATGTTTGACCATATATGATATTGTCATCAACATCCAACATAGGTTTGTTCTCCATAAATATATGTTAGGATATGAATTCCAAAAAGCAAGTTTGTGAGGATATGTCAAACTTAAAAGTTGTATTACCGAATCCTTGAGAATGTCAAGTCTTTTGATCTTGAAGCAATGGTAGTCAATGTAGCTACTTTTGAAGTAGATTTTTCTCTACAAATCAAATGAAGAAATTAAGTTTACCTAGACTCTAAATTCAATGATGTTAAAGATCTGGAGAGTAACATGAGATCATATGGGATACAACTTAAAACAATGGATGGAAGGCTCGGAAGAGAAGCCTTTATGGCAGGTACAACCTTTTAGAAAAGCATGAGCAGGAGGTCAGGTCTGCAAGATAGGTGGGTGTTGGGGAAGGTATCCCATTAGATTGAGGAAGCAATCAAATATTGGCATCATGTCTTCTCCTTCAAGCCATAGATAGTTAAAGCTAGAAGTAGAACGAACATAATTGTCTTATATTTGTTGCATGCCCAAAGTGTGGGTACCATTTTTCTCTCTCTCCCAACTGTCTTATATTTCTATTCATAAACAAGCAACCCATTAGAAGAATCCAAATAAAAAATCTTTGTAAGGATTTATCATAGGCTTCAAAACACTATTTAATCAAGGCAATCATGTTTGCTACTTGGATTGTAATCTTCTTCCAAAATAGGCTTTGAGAAAAACCATTTGTGCATCATGGTTGACTTATACCCATGAAATGTAGTAACCACACCCATATCTAGTCCCTCCTCCAATATCATAGATTTGTACAACCAAGTTTAAAGATTAGGTCATCAAGAATGAGTCCTTAAACATAATCCATAATGATGACTTTTAACATTTCTTTTAGCAAATTGGAATTTGAGACATGTCTGTGGAACTCGTCTTCTGTTTATGCAATCACAAAAATCATTAATTCAGTAGATGCCTCATGTAAATAGCCTCAAGGATAAGAATTATGAAGACTCATCCTGTTAGGTCCCTATAATACTAGTGTCTTCCCCTATTATTATTGTCATTGTAGCCCCTTATTGTTATTGTTGTGTGGCCCCATGTTGTACCCATATTGTTATTATTGTGTCCCATAGAAGCCCACTATTGTTATTGTTGTGCCCTTACATTATTATTGTTATGTCGGCTCTGATTATATTGTGATCCCTTAGACTCCTGTATATAGAAATGAGGTCTTGTCATTTGTATCATCCAAGAATTGTTCATTTGTGTAATGTAAAGGAGGTTGCCCTCTTGAAAAGGCTACTTTTGAAGTCATTGATCTATCTATTTCTTCTATTTTGTGAGCTAGTTGTATAACAATTGGTATCAGAGATTTGGATCCTAGGGTTTCCATGCTTCAAACAGGTCATCATGGAATTTTCGCTATAATTTTCTTCTACGAAGCTTCAAAAGCTGAAATTAAAACCCTTTTGAGGTGAAATCATGATAAACCTAGTGACCAAATTTCGGATATTGTCTTGATATATTTTCGGATATATGAACTAAGGAAGGTAGGGTTTTCACAAACTCCTGAATTCGATCTCAAACAGGTCACCTTGGTAAAATCATCCTAAATTTCTCTTTGAGCATTGGATTCAAATTTCATAATAAGTGACATACATATAACAGACTTTGGTTTTTTGGGTATCGTTTTCACGGCCGAAGGTTGAAACAGTGACACGTAGCATGCCATACAAGTTCACTCTACTGAACCAGTCTATAATCAGGCCATCGCGGGAGATTGTGCATAACTCTTCCTTGGAGAATCCAATTGTGATCAAAATTGTGGGGTTGGAAACAAGACTCAAAGGGCTATAACAGGATGAAATTTAATAACTTCAAGATTCGAAATTACAGAGTTACATTCATTTCAAGATCTAGCTCATATAAATCGAAAAAGGTGTGTAGTTTTTTTTTCATAAGTTTTGTTTGAGAAAGTAGTTTGAAGTGATTCAAAGGGAATTGTGAATCATAATTTTCATTCATTAATGACCCGAAGAAATAAAATGGAAACACCTAGTAAGCAGCCCAAAATCTCTACTATGACACATGAAGAAGAGGAAGAAATGCAACATTATATATCAAAATTACGAGACCAAGTGCAACAAATTTCACTCTCACAAAAAAGTAACTGAAGCTAAGATGGATGGTTTAAATAATGGAATGGAAGCTAATATGGATGGCATGGAAGATAAGATGGATGGTATAGAAACAAAACTTAAAGGAAACATCGAATATTTGAAGATAGATTTGACAAAATTGCTACAAGAAATGCTTACTAATGGTGAAACGATAGTAAAGGAAACTCATGATGAGAACAAAAGAAATGTTAATCATGATTTCATAGACTCTACCATTGGATTGAAGACCCACCATGTTCCAAAGATCAATACGAGGAAGTTTTATGGCAAGGATCCCATAACATGGATACTACAGATGGAGCAATATTTCTATATCCATAATGTGCAAAACACACAGAAGGTACGCATTACAACTTTATATTTGGAACCCAATCAGTTTGTATGGTATCGATGGCTCTTCTCTCATAAACAAATTGTCACTTGGTCAATTTTTACGGAAGATATGATAGCACATAATGAGGATACAAAAAGCAACACCTTTTTTAGCTGATTGATAAGTTCAGACAAAAGGGTTTAATGGTGGAGCAGATTGAGGACTTCCAAAAATTGAATATAAGGGTAAAATATATTCCAGAGGAGCATAGTATTGATGTGTTCATAGGGTATTTAAAGGATAACATCCAACATGAGGTTCACCTTTGGGAACCTGATTCATTGGAGAAGTTTTAGGCTGGAAAGAAAAATTGAAAGCAAAATTATGGCAACAAGGAAGCCTACCACTCGCAACTATAAAGATGGAAGTGTTGTTGCCCATAGCCTTCCCACGAACTACAAGGTTGACACCGCAACAATTGGAAGAAAAAATAGCAAAAGGGTTATCTACAGTTGTGATAGCAAATACATTAAAGGTCATAAGGGTGCTGAGAAGAAATTATTTTACATAGATTATGAAGAGGAAGAAAAGGAACAAGAAACGTCAAAAGAAGAGGATATACAGTAGGAACAAATCCTAGAGAAAGAAGAAATGAATCCGACCATATCTTGTAATGCATTGGCCGGAATTACCACTCCTCAAACTCTTAAAATAGAAGGACATATCAAGAATAAAAAGGTAATAGTATTGATTGATTCGGGTAGTACCCATAATTTTATTCATTGTAAGATAGCTAAGGAATTAAATTGCTTCCTATATCCAGCACCAGATTGTCAAGTTATGGTTGCAAATGGAGGAACCATAAATTGCTCTAGAAAGTGCCATAATATTAAGTTATTCATGGGAGAATATGTATTGAATAGTCCAATGCTTTCCATTCTAATGGGTGGTACCGATGTTGTACTAGGAGTCCAATCGCTATAATCTTTGGGCACGATAGATTTT
>APFE030259370.1:24588-41154 GCA_000404065.3 Pinus taeda
GCAATGGGGACCATTGCTTCCTAAGGGGGGTGGAATGATCCAGGTGGATATTGGTGGCCACCGGCCAATTCCACTAAGACCCCAACCATTGTTTCTTTTAGTTTTTCAGTTTCCTTATTTGTAGCACAATTTACTATTTTTTGCAGTTTTTCGGGTCCTGAACTTCCGGAGCCGTTTTGAGGCCGTAAACGATGTTTTTTGGGAAAACTGGGAGCAACATGGGTCCATGGATCAATGTTTTTCTTCCCAAAGTTGTAGTCCTCAGATAGATCTTTCTAACGGGATATTGTGCCCGTCAAACAGAGATCGTATGCCAAAGTTATGACCCCAAGAAGTTGATGTACCAATATACCCAAAACAGGGGCCATAGTTTGGTGCTTCATCTCCTAAGGTTAGGGTTTTGGATGCTTATGGTTTTCCATTGTTTCTCAACAATAAATAGGCCTTTGAGCCTCATTGTAAGATAGTTCGGAGGCATGTAGCCGCCACATTTCTCAAAGATAAGCTACCATCACCTGAGCTAGTTTATTTCTATTTCTGTTTGTAAGCATATTTCAGTATTTTACATTAATGAAATGAAGTATTATTTCTGTTGTATCTTTGTATTTATTGTTATCTCTATAATTTGTTGCATTCCTGTTTAAATCCGGATCAATACAGGACATTTGGAGTATGTTTATTCTTCCAAGAGTTAAACTGCATTACACCCCAAGGGTTGTCTCTAGGCAAATATATATATATATATATATATAAGCACTAACCTTCATTCAACCAAAGGTTGTCCCCAGGGTTACGACAATGGAAACTTAACAAAAATTGCAATTTCATTAAACACAAATGTTTTGATGTTTTTTGTCTTTAAAAAATAGTTTATCAACAAAAAATGGAGCCGTTTTTGCTTTAAAAATGATATAATCTAGCTTTATAGAGTCAAAAAGTTAGAATATTTATGAAACTCAACAAAAACTCAAAAAAAATGGAGCCTTAATTGCAATTGCAGAATAACGTTTGAAATTTATCGACTAACATAATTGATAAATAAAATTCAATAATTAATATATATGTGTGTGTGTGTGTGTGTGTGTGTGTAAAAATTTAGAATCATAAGATTAATCAATACAAAATCAACAATTAACTTTTCTTTATAAAATTTCACTAAATTATTATTAATTTTACTAATTAACAAGTGCTACGTAGTCGTTAGTACCTATTGTTTAGTTCAAATATAGTTAAATTGGAGTATGGATTGTTGATATGCTACAAGGTGGTCGATTAAATCCATGGTGGAAAAATAGATATGAAAGTGAAAAGGTTGTGTTAAAATGGTGCTTTTTTGGTGAGAACCCTTCCTCATTGACTATAATGAAGCTCTATAACTTTATTTTTTTGGTAGTGTTTCGTTCAAATTGATATGGAGAAACTTAGTTTCAATTGAATGATATGTAAATTCAAGGAAAGTTGTTTTGCACAAACATTTGTATCCTACAATGTTCATGGGCATTATACATGATTGATATAGAGATGAATGTAATTGTGTTTGTATAAGTGAAGACAAGGGATATGCGATAAAACTTTTATTGTTATCACTCAAATTATAATTTCCATTATTCAATTCTAATATACTAACTTTAACTATAAACAAAATCATAATTTCTGCAACACATACTTATCATATAATATAATATTAAATGAGAAACATTGTATACAACAAATACATTTTAATAGATGAAATGGAGTAGAAAATCAGATATCAATATGATCAACTCTGAATAACTTTTATTGAGTGAAATGAATTAGAAAATTAAATACCAATATTCTCAACTACCTAAATAAATAATTATATTTAAAAATAAACCTAAACATTAATATAAACAAAAGCGCATACTTGTCAAACAATAATTAAAATTGAGAATTGAAAACACATAAATGAGAAAAAGTATCTATACTTACTAAACGAGCATAAGTGCAAATAAACCATAAGCTTACTTCACGAGTTCAACTGTCATCACTATCCTGCAAATCTTGCAAAAAAAAATGAGACATAGTTTTATACTTCCTAAAACAACACAAATGAAAGAAAACATTTATCTTTATGTTGCAAGGAAAATAAAATGTGTTGCATATGGTATTGTCATGTTTTGTAACACGAGAAAGAAAAATCACCAATAATCATAAAAAATTCCATAGATAAGAAATAAATTTGTTAACTTTGTTGATCCTAATCCTTATAACGATATAAAACTATTCTACACATTTTGTGGAGAAATTTTTCAACACTAAATGGAATAAAAAATTCCCAACCAAAATCCAATATGTAAATTCGAAATAAGTTAATCAAATTGCTATGTTGTGATTATTTGATAGGATTTTATGTCATGGTCTAGGATCTTAGCATTAAAGGACAGATGTAAGAAAATTTAGTTTCATTTCATAGCGGCCAAGCTTCTTGTAAACCTGGGGATTTCAAGAAAACATGAAACAACAACAAAGTGTAGGAGGAAATAAAAACTAGATGGAAAAGGGAAAAGGAAACCGTAGTGAACGTTGTCGCGGGGAGGATGCATGACAACATTTCTAGTGGAATCGAGAATAGGAAAGAGAAATAATTGTTGCTCGGGAAAGAAAATTATAGAAAGGTGAAGGGAAAATCAACCAAAAAAACAAAAAAACTATCACTAATGGAATTGGCAATTGAAAATAAAGAAAAAGAAGCCATAGAAAAAGACAAAAAAGGTATAACTCAAATTAAAAAGTAATAAAACTAAAAATTAAAAAAGTACATATATTTTTATTAATTTTTCCTCTTTAAAATTTGTTTTCTTAATTTGAAAATATGGAGGAAAAACTATAATTCATGAAAATGGAAATAATAGAAAAATGAAAAAAAAAATGAAAATGAAAAAGTTAAATAAAAAGGAAATAAAACTAAAAACAAAAAAAAAAATAGTAACTAATAGAAAAATGGAAGTTACTAAAGAGAACCCATAATAAGACCTCAACCAATCACCTTACAAATAAATAACTTTAAATAGTAATAAAAAATAACATAAATTGAAATCCCAATGTTAAACTTTGGATAAGCAACAATTTTTTTTTGGTCAAAGACGAATTAATACAAAGTCAATGATAACACTAAATGTGTAATACCATGTATGTGGTAGGTATAATAGCATCTCTGAATGCGGACTTTTGTGACTCATGATCTATACAAAGACTCTTCCGGCTAAATCACATAGATGTTTTATGGTCTACGTGTTTCGAACCACTTATTGTGGTTCATCATCAAGACTAAGATGGATAGTCTGATTTAAGTGAACAATAAATACAACAGAGATGTAAAAAATTAAATCATAACGAAACAAAAATATATATTATTATATTCAAATGAAACATTAAAATATAAATATAAATAATTAAAATGAAAATGAAAAGAATTCAAAATAGAAATTAACTAAAATAACGAAGAAGACAAAAAATAATTGCTTTAATCAAAATTAAAAACCGCACACACACACACACATATATATCAAAAGAAAGAGATCAAAATGAATATACAAAAATATTATTTTTTCATAATAATAAACAAATAAATATTTATGGAATTCAAAGAATACAGTTAACAATAGCCTTCTCTTCCTTGAAATTCTTGTCTCTAGGAAATATGTTGGTTCTTTCTCTCATCAGGTCTTTTGTAAGAAAATTCAATATCTTCACGTTGATTCCCATCATTATCCAACCCAAAAGTTGGGAGTTCTCAACACATTAGCTACTCACACTTTAAGGGTTTTTTATGAGAGTCACCTGGAGAGTGAGAAAACCCATCTCCTTAATATTTTTGAAAAGAATGGCTATAATAGGTACCAAGGTATCAAGGAATTTTTAAAGAAGAGAAAAGGTTTGAAGATTAGGAAGGGGCCTGGACATTGGTTTCTAGTGTTCGTCTTCCCTTTATCCAAGGGATTTCCGACTAGATTGCTCGAATTCTTAGGAAGCACAAAGTTTCTTCCTCCTTTAGAACCTTGAACACCATTATAATGACCCCCTCTCATTTTGAAAAGTAAATATATATTGTGCCAATGGTCCTGGTCATGGTACATTCACATATAAACTGTAAATATTATCCTGGCCATGTTGCATTCGTACGGTCATTGTAAGTACTTCCCTAGTTACCTGTAAATATACTTGTGCATATACGTGTATGAAAATATGATTTAAATGTGTAGTTGTTATTTGGAATATAATATAAAAAGGCATGTACATGACTATTCTGAGTATGTTTTGTGGGTAGGCATATATGTATGTGTGGCTAATGTAAATCTCAAGAATACTCACTTGGAAATCAAAGATCTTACTTGGCTATTGCCACACATATTTATATTTATAAACACTAATTAATCTAGACCTATTGGGATAACCCAAAATTGTTTGAAAAGAAATGCCTCTAGCTAAGGTTGAATTTCCTTGCCTATGATAGTACCCTTACTTTTCTAATGGAATTCTCTTACTTAACCTAAATAGAAGACTATACTACTAAACAAAGGTTGGGTAAAACATAAAAAGAAAAAAACATATGAAATGAGGGCGCATTATTTTTCTCCCTCTGGCTAAGTCGTATTCCATGAAACTTAGAACACATACAAGAGTAATTGGCTAGTAGATGAGAATATTTTTTGCCTTCGCTCACATTCTGCTGGCTCTAGAACTAGTTCTGGGAAGAATACATATGGCAGCAGTGAAGGGGAAAGGATTTTGAATGGCACATCACTGATTGGTCTACAAGGTTGATCAACAATGACCAAGCAAGGAGGCACGAAATTTGTTGGTCCAAAAAAGCTAGACTATAACTAACTTGGGTCAGTAGTCAGACAGTGGAAAAAGGAGAGTGAGAGGGAGAATCAGGGAAGGAGAAAACAATAGAAGCACAATGAGGAACAATGGAAACAAGAGAAAAAAAGAGATAAGGTCAGGATTGAAGAAACATCTGAAGGTCACAATTCGAGGCACTCACTGCCAGGAAGGAGAGACATGAGTTCGAATTTGTGTGGTCGGCATCACAAAGGAAGCAAGGAGACCTTCATCACCAAAGGTTTGTCACAGTTAACTATTGGAAATATTGTCCTTGATGGCAAAGGAGCATCAAATACATTGATGGTTTGATAGAACATTGATGTTGGCATGTTGATGGCTTGATGCTCATGTTGATGTCAAGTTGATGGCTTGATGCTTGGATAAGGTTGCAAATATTTTTTAATGAAGAATTTGTGGTGACACTAATTTGATGTTAAGTTGAATTGTTCTGATGTAAAGGAAAGAATCCAAGGCAAAGGAAAATATGTTGCAAAGATTGGTGTGATGCATTAATGAGAAATATTGTTATTTTATTTTGACACTTGGTTGATGCACTTAATCATTACATGTGGTTGCAATTAATATTGGATGGATTATTTCCCGACTGCGGGTGTTTGAATCGAGGTTCTGCACGAGGACGGCGCGTCAACTGGGCAGGTGGCAGCTCAGTTGTGCCTTATGTAATGGTAAAGGAACGACTTGCAGTCCTCGCACAACTACAATAAATGCAGCATTGATCACCCTCCTCCAGCTCTCGGTTCATAACACGATGGCGGTACTGTTGCTCGCTATTCCCGCGGTTATGCTCCAGACCCTCGGCTGTGTAATGGTTGATGCTCCGGGCGATTCATCGTGCCATTCTGTCAACTTGTCTCTGCTAGTTTGGTTAAACAGTTCGGCTCTGGTTCCAGAAGTTCATAGGGTCACCTGGTCTCGGCCTTCGTCTCACTTGGTGCGTCCGTTCGGCAAGTTCCTCCATCTCTGCACTCACCTCTGTTCCTGTCTCTCTCTGCGCATCAGCTCCCCGCCCCTCTGGGCTTCCACCCCTCTGCATATCCAGCCCACTGTGCCTTCGCTCCCTTGTTACCTCACTTGGGTCATCAACATGCCATGAGAACGACTCAGACTAGTGAGCAGGTGGGGCGGCTCACGAGGTCGGGCCATCCATCAGCGCTCCTCCACCACCTCGGACCCATCCTCGGACGCACTAGAGTATGGTCAAGCTAACTACCTGGCTACCAGAAGTGGCAGGGGAAGAGGTCGAGGGTGTGCATGAAATGAGGTCTGTGAGCACAATGCTCATCCCACCACCCGTTTCCGAATTCCATGCTCACTGGCGAATTCCTCTTTTATTGTCTTGGTCACGATAGGAAGTGTGAGAACGCGACTCATCTCGGCGCCCCTTCAGAGCAAAGGCAGGCCAATCCCTCTGTCAACCAGTGCCAAGGAAGCCTATCCGCGGTGAACCCTGAAGCTGTTGCAGGTCCAAGCAACCCGACCAAAGAAGCGGTCCTTCCGTCTGACTCTAGTGACTTAGAGCAGTTTGGGTGTAGGATTGTTGAGGAACAGCCGTCTACCTTAGTTGACGAATGAACCAGCCATCGAATCAGTTTTTGTCCTGCAGTCGAAGTAGGAGTTCACCTCCCTTTCAATCTACTATGTCCATGCCTGTTTCAGGTCTTTGTCAACTCCACTTGATGGAGTATGTCACTGTTTTGTTAATGCTGGCGTCTGTTTTAGTTTTGATCATGTTGGAGTCTGTTTTAGTTTGTTTATGCTGGAGCCAGCAAAGTTTAACCTCGGCATGTATCGCTGCTTGGTTAGTTTATGAGTTTTTGGAAAGGCTAATGCTCCTGAAAGTTATCCTCTCTGATGTAAGTCCATCGCTGGCCCCATAGTCAGGATGGCGAGAAGTACTCTGTCATATGCCATCCTCAAGGCAAGAATCTTCGAGGCTTGCCTTGCTGTAACTTTTTTTGTATAATAATAGGAGTAGACTAATTGAGAAAAAAAAATATTGGATGGATTATTTATTTTTGTGCTCTAATATTCAAGATATGAAGAGTTTGGAAACGAATGAGTGGAAGGCAAAGAGTCAAACCTATTCACTTCATATTCAAATGTGGGATACAAACAACCAGAAAAATATCTTTATAAAAGATGTGCTTTTGGAAGGCATTCAGAGGTTAGAGAATGGGAGAATGTGAGGGGCTTGATTGAGCTATTATGCATTAGTTACCTGGCACTTATGGCGCTGATGTGAAGCAGATTTGAAGGGAAGAAGATGCATAAATGAAGATGGATATATGCATAAATTATGACTTGTTAAACCAACACATTGTTATTTCTTGTTTGCATCAAGAGATGGTAATCTCCTTTCAATTAGTGCCTTGATAAACATTAGGTTGGAGCTTGTTGAGGTAGGATCATCATGTGGGTTGTAGCCTACATAAAACATATGGGAGTTGGAGCTTCCTTGCAGTTGCAACTTGCAGAAAATTGAGGTAGCAGCCTCCTGTAGGTTGGAGTCTACTAAAAATTAGATGTAATAAGGAGTATGAGCTTGCCTTTGCATCACAACAATAGTAAAATTGTGGTTTTCTCCTATTTAGTCAATTTAGTTTCCTAAATTGCTTTGCATAAATTATCAATCGAGACTCGTAAGTTAATGAAGTGTAGTGCACTGTATGTGCTAGTTAACCCTTCTTACTTCGTTGTTTTGTATTTTTATATTGTTTTTTTTGGGGGTTTCCTTGATTTCTAATGATGTACAATCTGAATTATGAGAAGCTGAGTCTAAATTTCCTAAAGGTGAACTAATCAAAATCTAAGTGAAAGGAAGGAAAAACAGAGCATCTATCCTATCTTGTCATTTAATACTAAGTCAAAAATTAAAAGGTGAAGTTGTAAGGCAAATTGAAATAATTACAGAGAATGAAACTGACTAAAGCACTTTTAGTTGTCCAAGCCTTCAATTTTGAAAAATAACTTTCTTGAGATGGAAAACAAGCCACTTACTGTACTTTATAGTTCAGAGAACTAAATCAAATATGCAGAGAGTAATTGATTTCAATCCTTGTGTGAAATGAATGCTTAACCATTTAGTTTAGGATGGATATTAGCTTGAAATGGTGACCAAAAACATGTATCCACACAGTGCATTGGTAATCTGAACTACGAAATAAATAATAGAGGAAACAAATAGTAAGTAAACTAATCCACAATGCATCCTTGTTACTTTTCTACCTTACCCTGTTAAAAAAAAACAAGTTTCATTTATGAAATAGATAGGAGAAACAAGACTACACCATCGAATTCTAACATTATGCTATTGAATAGAATTAGAAGAAAACAAAATACAGGTAATCAACCTAAAATACAAATACTGCTAAATGTAAATAATGAAACTAAAAGAACAGTAAAAATAAATAAAAGAAAAACCTCCTTTAGTGCAGGGGCCCTCTGCAACTGACTGAGTTGTGTTACTAACTAGCTGAAGATACTCTTTGAAATGATCTCTTAGTCAAACATGGCTTCATATTATTAATAGGAAAATAAGTTCCAAAATTACAGCGCTGTAAGTCTAAGCTTAATACATATAGAAATTTGAACTCCTTCTGAGTTCTGTACAACTGATATTTAAAGAAACATTCCTAACTGTCTTTTGAGAGAATTTAGCTACATGTGGTCTCCATGTATTACAACAGATCTGCGTAAAGGGTTGATCAACTACAGGTGACTTCAAGTCAGCAAGATGGTTGCTTGAAACTGTTATCACTAGTGGCTGGTTCAAGTTAATGCTGCAACAAAACTGTCGGATTTATTAATTAGCCACAAAGATTGGACACAGTGTCCTATTGCTCCCAGGTTTCTTCGTTTGACTCCACCTTTGACTATGGTCTTGAGTTAGCTTTTTTGTTGATTTGGGTTAGAGAGCTCGAACAACATAAAAGGCTCCACAGAGGAATGGGGAATGAATTCTCAGTGAAGTAACGAATTTTAGTGAAGGAGATAATTTTCAGTGGAGGAAAATATTTAAGTGGAGATTTCAGTGGAGGAACGAATTTTATGGGAGGAACGAATATGCCTCAAAGGTATCACGAAGGTGGACGCACTCTAAAGGTTAGTTAAACTCTGTAAAAATCCCAGAAATTTATGTATGATGACTCTAGATATTCTTGGCATAATTCATACTGATTTTTCACAATGTATATTAGATGTGTTATGCATGTTACACTAAAAACTACGATAGTAAGTCACAATGACTGATTATTCTGAAGGGTATGCAAGAGGGTATTTGATTCAAGTAAACAAGTTCCCAAACCTTCAACCTTTGTAATAGTACTCCAATACCTATGCTATACTTGGAAAGCCCTAACTGAAATTACATTTGACTGAATACTGAAATTTATAAGCACAACATAGTCGTCTAGTAACATTGATACTGACTTATGTATATATATGTAATTCAATCAAATGATATTTGTCCCTAGGGCAGAAGGACAACAACCGTGATTGATGGTTAGAATTCCTTGGTAGGTGGAAATAAATAAAAGTTAGAGTAGTTTTCTTATGACCAAACAAGGAAACAAAAGCCTAGTGAAGGAATCATTGGAAACCTTGTTTTAATCCAATAGGGGTGGAGAATCATGCTTTGGAATCCCTACTCTAGTATTATTAACCAAATTTTGTACCCTTTGGATTCCTAATAAAAGGGTGGAGGTACTAAGGTTTTAGTTTCAGGGTATTGTAGCTCTCTAGAGAACTTGAAGGGTGGAGAGGATTCTTGAAACTCTTGAACCAGTTAAGGTGGAGAAATGTTTCCTCTAGAATCCTTCAACAATGATTGGATGGAGGAGCTTACCTCTGGAATCCTAGTAAATGCCCATTGAAGCCTCAGAATTATTCTGCTCCAACATGGGGGATAACCACCCTGTCCTGACCTTAGAAAGCAACTCCTTTTCCATTTGGTATGGTGGCTTAAACTAGGGATGATGGGACCAGTTTCCCAATGTGGGTTTGAAAATGATGATGGGTGGTTTTCAAGTGACTGCAATAAGAATAATGATAACTAAATGACCTATTCTGAAATGAAAATCTCTAATTAAGTTAATCTAATATAAACCTGGGGTATTTTGTGTGATATGTGATCTAAAAAGATATATGTTTGGTACATGGTGATAAAGATCATTCACGTGTTAAACAAAGATGATAACATGTAAATATAATCTCTTTGGCTAAATAGTTAGTCAAAGAAATGTGGAAATTATATCGCATGTATTTAATGATCATATACGAAATTAAATGCTTTCAACTAAGTATAATACAATAGTGCAATTAACACATAACAGAAAGAACATACTCCATATATAATTCATGAAACAAAATGTTATTACTAATTAATAAAACAAAACTGATCATACAACATAAAAGTACCATATGTGTGAGGTTCTGCTCATTTGACTAGTGACATAGATCAACTCCTTTATTCAATCAAATTATTCTCCAAGCATACAGAAGTGCATCAACAATAGAAAGTATTTTGATATTCAAAAGTAATGACCATGTTCCATAATGTCATCAAGGCATCTACAAACTTACAAAAGTGCATTCTTTGTAAATGTTTTTTGATAAAATCATGGACCCTTCTCTAAATGCATGAGAACGGTATAAATACTATCTAACTAAAGTTTAAAAATAGATTATACAAAATATTTGAGGAGGTTTCAAACAACCTTCCTCTTAGCTAGTAACTAACTCTAAAAATAAAATCGATTTGATGACTCGAGGTTATGAAAATGTTTTTCTGTCTACCAGCTTTTCCTTGAGGTCTCATACATCGGACATTGGTTTTACTTGAGTAGGTACTCCGAATTTTGTTCTGACTTGTCTTGTAAAGATGGCATTTGTAAGAGGTGGTAGCATTCTTTCTTTTGAATTGAGTGAACAATTTAGTGTCATAATTTGGCTGTGAGGTTTGACAAGAGATTTCTAATATGCCTCTTAGACGGTCTTTGATAATTTCGTGATTGCTTCTCTTTGGATTTTCATCTTTGCTTTCCAGTTTTTATCCAAGTCTTTCATATCTGGTAGTGTGCAAGGTATGATTGACTACCTTTATTATATTCTTTGCCACTCCTGTTGCTCTTTCTACTGCCAATTATGCATGCTTGATCCACGCATCCCAATCTGTGAATACTATGTCTTTATGTGTCTCTTCAATCTCTAGCATACTAGCGTTTTTTGCTTCTTCAGATTCTTGTCATTCAATATAGTCAGAGATCATAGTATTTAATTCATTAAACTCAGTTCTCTGATCAATTTCCTTATCTATTAATTGATCACTGGTATTCAAATAAGGGGTGATATTGGACATATTCTAGCAGAATAGATCTTGCTATTTTTACATAATGGAGTTTAGCTCCAATGCCTCTTTGATGAACTCATCAATAGTGGGGATATCTTTATATTTCGCCATAGTCTCTTGAAACTCTTGGATTTGCATATTCTTTGTTGATATATCTACTTCATGGCTTATCCTAAGTACTTCCATACTTTGCTGCAATAGGACTATTTGTTATGTGGCTTCCTTGTTCACATTTGTTTTCTCGATTTCCAGCTATTGTTCAAGTTGTGTTATCCTTCTCTTTCTCTTAACAAAATATATACTTCAATGGCCTTATAAATGGTGGAAATAGCATATGCCCCTGCAAATTGTGACAGCCTGGTTAAATTTTTCAGTTGGATTTGAAGGAATATCCTTCCATACTATATCCATTGGTTCATTCCCTGGTGGGATTTCAGGTGTTTCCACTCTCCTTCTCTTCCTCTACCTTCTTACTACAACCTTATGCAATGGGTTGTAGAATACATCTAAAGGAGGTATTTCTGTAACCTTTAGGATAATTTCAGATGTCGAAAATGTAGGTATGATTTCTACATTTTGTGAATTTGTCCCTTATTCGTTCATTGGTTCAGACTCTGAAACCTTTTGAGTTTGTTGTGGAGTATGATATCATGTGGTTTCTTGGACATCTATTTTTTTGGTAGTATCTTGGAGTTTTTTATTAAATTGGTCCCATTCCTGCTCCATATCATTGCTTTTGCCTTCAAGACCGGTATCCTGAGTTAGGTCAATTTTATCCTGTCTCTCAGCTGACCTTTTGCTATATTATGTTGTAGCCTCTTTTTCCTGTGTCTTCCCTGTGTTCTGGGCTACATTTTTCTGAGATTTTGTTTGAGAATTTGGTTCCTTGCTATTAATGGTCACACTAGGTGTAGGTTTTTCATTAGTTCTTAGCAAATCCAATGGGATTGTTTCAAGCCTCTGATTTCTAAATTCCTTAAACCTTTTGAATTCATCAAGATTAAAATTCACCTTTTCCCAATAGAATGCTTGTTCAAATGACTTAGTTGATTGTAGTAAATATTCAAATTCATGAACTTCATGGATAAAGGGTTTGACCTTTACTGACATAGTAAACTTGTATGCTACTTTCTCTGGGTCAAATTGCCTGGTTGGCAAAGTAGCCAGCTTGAGCCTCTCTAAGTTCTGTAATTATTTGATTGCATGGTTGAAGTTCGCCAATGAAAAATCACCACACTGGATGGGAAAGGGTGGCCATAGTGATTTTTTCATATCTTTCAAAGTCTTGGTTAGGCCTTTTCCAATAGTTTGGTGAGTTATTTCTCTGTCTAACAGCTTGTCGAGGATATACAAAGGAAGTACATGTGGTTTTGTTGTACTATCGTAAACTCTGGTATATGTGAACCATTGCTCAATAAAGTGCTTGCCTACTACAAGAAGGTTTGTGGTGGCTTCCTTAGAAAATCTTGGGGCCTTTTTATCAAAAATCATTTGATGTAATGGTAGCATAACACCATTGCATATATTGTAAAAATGGGGTATAAAATGGGAATCCCACAATTGTTTGTGACTGATATGGATGGGGTATGGGTCTTACAAGGTCCATTTCCAACCCATAATTGGAAACTTAGTATAGAAACAGATAGATTCCATGATATAAGCACTCATAAAAAATGGAGGAAAGATTTTTGTGGAGGTGGATCTCTTTTGACGATATTCAGAAATAGTCGTAGCTAAATTGTCGAATAGGATAGTAGCCAATTCATTATATGAGAATTGATACATGCATCAATTAAAGGGACCCATTCTATAGATAACTCGGTATTATCAGGCATTCCATACAATCTACATAAAATGGATGTTGCATAGTTATGGGGATTTGCTAAAGAAGCTATGGGGTACATACCTATATTGTCATATTTGAATTTGTTTTCTTTGACTCTCCACCCCTGAATCATCTTAAATGGTTCTTCATTCTCTTTCGCAAACTAGGCTAGGAATGATCTATCATATATATCCCGATGGTCAAGAAGGTGATACATTTGTTTCAAATCTTTGGTTTTAAATTATCCCATCAGCTCTGTTGGACACCTAATCCTCAATAGGTTAGTGTGGAAGCCAAATAGACAAAGGGAGTCCAATAGACCTTGGGATGTGAAACCCATCGGTCAAACAATGTACTATAAATGTATATCAGTTGTTAATAAAAGATGTATTCTCATGTTTTATCTTTCAGATTTCTTTGCTGCCTATGAGTGTTTAACATGGTATCGGAGCAGGCGTATTCCTACCCTGCATAATTACTTTGAGCCATTTGTTTTATGGCCTTTATGTGAAAATCATTTCTGCCATGACTTATGCATTCCATGAATATTTTCTCAGCTAAATTTTAGCTGCAACCTGTTATTTCTCCAGCGCCATTTTTATTATCTCTGAATCTCTATGATGACTATCCAGCTCCTGGCGTCAAATCCCTATGATGAACGCCTAACTCCCACAGAGAAACACCCAAATTTGTAACGCTGGTCTGTTGATTTGAATCCTGGTGTCAGAGGATTTCATGTATAACCGCCACAGTACGCTTCTCCATTTCCACCGATGCTAGATCTAGATGTCTGGCATCTAAATAAGGTGATATGTATGGTTGTTCCATCCAACTCCTTGTCCATTCCATTATAGTTTGTTCGACCCTCGACTGGAGACAACTTGCATTATAGTTTGCCCTTCTGGTATTTCAAAGCAGCCTTGAAGTGCTTCTTTCTTCGAGTTTTTCTGACCTCTTCCTAAGTTATAAATGTAATTCTCTAAATTGAATCTGGCAATGTGCTTCTTCTTTACCTCTTCATCCTCCCTTTTAAATCTCTCAGCATCACTTGTCATTTTCTAGATATCCTCTTTGCTCAGTCGACCATCATCGTTCATTGTGGTAATAAAATTACCTACCCAACTTCCTTTGTCCCGAGCTGACACCTTCAAAAATCCATCTGCATCCAATTCAAAGACAACTACAAGGCTTGGAACTCCACAACAGGCCGCCGAAATTCAACTCAACCGAAATTCACCTAGCAGATTGTTGTCCACAACCATTGCTCTTGGAATGAGAGTATTTCTGGGAACGACTACAGAGTATTTCAATATACGATGGGAGGCTATCCAAGGTATCAAATTTCAAGTTTTTGTCGAACCTATCAAACTCCATCGAAGGTCATTATTAGTCATGAATAATATAGTTGTAATGCGTTGAACCTCTAAGTTACAAGTTGACTGCACTGCATTGGTCGTGCATTTAATGTGAAGGAATCTGCTTGAATATGAAGCTCCAACATGTACTTGCATGTTAGTTTCGACATTATTCAGATCAAACAAACCTCTCGTTTTTTTGCCCAGCTCACGTAAGGACTTCAGTACAAAGAAAACTTCGCAAAAAGGAATGAACTTGGAAAGCAATTGGATGCTACTTATTTCAAAATAATAAAGGACGACGAGGATCCTTCTACATTTAGCACTGCAAGGAAAAAGGAGGAAGAGAACGCGAATGAATCGAGGAGTAAGCCAATAAGGGCACCGTACAAGAGTAATCAAATAAGGGCTTCGAACAATTAAGCGCCATTTAAGTTTATAGCCACTACTTGTTTTTTATACACATGATCGTTGTTATTGGGCTTTGTTTGTTACTGTTAATGTATGAAAATTCAATAAAGAAAACTACATACTTGCCACTTACAAAAGATGGTAAGTCTGTTATGTGATAGACAGAATTGAAGCCAACCCCGAAGCGGCCAGTTTTCCAAGGTTGAACTCTCAACTCTCTTCTGACTGTTTCCGATCCTTGAAATGCTGACAAAATTCTCTCTTAGAATTTGGTAGAAGTTTTATCGAGGAGTCAAATGGTATGAAAGTGTTGTTCGGTAAAATCTTATGACAATGTTGGTTTTCTTCATTACATTGGTGTTTTGTTATTAATTTCTCTAGTAAGAATATTATTCTTCACATGAAATTTGGACATATATGCCCATGGTGATTCTGAAGCCTGGCAGACATATGAGAATGCGTGTGAAAGTTTGTAAATTACTTGTGCCGTAGAGCATTGAATATACATGCCTGTTGTGATTTTGAAACCGCGGCATCTGGTGAAGTATATTCTTGGACTTTGATTGGGGTCATTTCCAATAAAAAAGGGGTTGAGATTCTTGGGTTTATTATTAAAGGGAGGTCTCATGGGCAAGATTATGCCAGCACCTCCTATCACCAGAACGCCCTTGTTGAAGCGTTGAACCTGCCTTGAGTGCAACGTTGATTTCTGGAGTGATTATTCTTTGTGCGTTGAAGTAGTAAGTGCATTAAAGCTCCTGGCGTTATTCAAGTAAATTCAAAGTCGATCAGTTTCTTTGTGCAATTATTGAAGATTAAAGTATTTCGTGCTAGAAATATTCATTTGCATTGGTTCAAGATTGGTTTGAATATATTAACATTGTTTCATATATACATTGGCAATTGAGCATTGGTGTAGTGGTGTTGTTTGCAAAAATAGTAAGCAATTTGCAGTTATGTACAACTCTTTCTCTAGTTACATATTTATGCATTGATTCCTTGATTTGACTACTGCAAAAGAATTTGGTGGGCTGCATAAAGGCTGTGATTGTTTTGACAAATAAAAGTAATCCTTTGTGGAGAAAAGTTTAGTCGGTTGTATTATCAGAACATAGTGCTGGTCATTTTTATGTAATGGATTGTAATTGGTGCTTGTTGGTTGCACACTGATCATTTGCTGCACATTTGTAAAGGATATTGTTGTGTACTATGAGTGACATTATTTTTCTACATTGAGTAGTAGTTGTGTTCAGTTTTTAGGGTGCAATTCTGACATTAAAAAAAAATGGCCAGAATCAATGAAGTATTAGAGTTCCTCAAAACTCTCATATTGTCTACTACTCATGATACATTAAAAGTCAGCAAAGTTTCTCTCACAGACATTCAGGTTTGTCTACAAAATGCACAAGAGAAAATTGATTTTTTACAGCTCGAATCTCAGCTACAGCAAGAAGAACTAAAACAGAGGAGTCATTCTGAACATGTTTTTGTTCAGAACATTGAGACTACAACCCATCAGAAGCAAGTCAATAATGTTACAATTGGTTCAGATTTAGTACCCAATAAAACAACAGTTGTACATGCAGATGCAAAAACTCAGTCTGCACTTCCCAAGCCCATCATCAGACCTTGGGAACAGCTTGTCCCCAACAAACACATAATTGGTCTTGGATATGACAAGGACTTGTCCTTTCATATTCTAGACTACTCAAAGCCCATTCAGTTTCAGAGTGCTGGATTCATTCATGACAGTTCACCTC